>JADANM010006423.1:2572758-2598252 GCA_026213755.1 Eurema hecabe
TATTTCCAACATATGCTGAACGGTAATCCTTTTCCAGAGTAATGTTGTATTTTTAACCGATTTCAAGAACGATGAAGGTTTCACAATTGGACCGTAAATATGCTTTTTTATGTGTGTTATGTTCACGCATATCTATCTTTGTTGTTTAGGGACCAATTTTGATGATTTTTTTTTGGAAAAGAGATTAATTTCTCCTTTCTGTATTTATAATTCTTTATATATTATAATACAGAAACGAGCCACGGGCTGTTTTTTTACGGGCCAGTGTGAGGCACATAGTACTGCCATTGCTTATGATCGCTACCATATCACAAGCCTGCTCAGTTGCCCAACCAAAATGGCCGCGTCCCCGCGCTCGTTGTAATGTCAGCTGTCAATGTCATGTCAGAATCTAATTGTATAGTCTATGCCCCGTTATATGAATATGTCTACTTATAGCCTAAATCTTCGAATCCCACAGCATAACACAAAATTTTTTCACACTTCTTTTATTATTCGTTCTATAAATCTTTCGAAATCTTTACTTTTGACAAACTTGTCAAAAAACACTTTTTATCACTTCGATCGATAACTTTATTTATCGTTTATTTTCACACCACCTTTTACCATTCACTCTTTTTAGTTTTTCCTAGGTCTCAGGTTGTCTGGGAGAGATCACTTTAGTGATAAGACCGTTTCTCTTTTTCTTGCTGTTTTAATGTTATTTTCTTATTTTGGTGTGCAATAAAGTGTATTTATTATTATTATCTGTGCCAGCGACTTCGCCCGCGTAGAAAAGTGACTTTGGGCAGCATTTTTGAAAATGCCTAACCCGCGCCAACAAACGTTCAGCAAGTTCAACGTGATTCTTTAAATTGCCATAACTTTACTTTACTTATCAACCGATTGACATGAATTAAACACTAAATGTTAAGTGAAGCTTACCACAATGTATCATTGAAAACCCCATCTAGATAGGATAAGCCGTTTCTGAGATTAGCGTGCACAAACAAACGGACAAACAGACAAAAATCATTGTTTCGGGTTCTATTGCGTTAATAAAGGTCTCCTATAATATTTTTTCTCATATATCTTCCATGTACAGACAGCGACTCGTTACGTTTTTATTATATTTATAGATATATAAATATATATACTAACTGTATGAGTGTCTGTACAGGCTGGTTGTTGTAGGCGGTGCGGCGGCCGGCCAGCACGTTGCCGAGGCACTGCAGCGTGTAGAGGCGCCCGAACGGGTTCGACTCGCGCGGGTCGCTCACCAGGCACACCTGCCGACATATATTATTTATACATAAAATGTTGTGGAAAGTATGTATATGTATATAAAAAAACATTTCGTTGTGTGTAAGTGTGTAAGTAAGTCAAATCACTACATTATGAATTTAAAAAATGTGTTGACACATTTTTTAATATTATTTTAACCATAAGGAAACTCAAAACTAAACATAAAAATCACCGGGGGTAGGTCTCTTTCGCAGGAGACCGACTGGGTGGGTACCCCCACAGTGCCAGACATTCAACCGCCTGAGCAGTGATATGCAAATGTCACTGTGCTCCGGTCTGAAGGGCACTGTAGCCAGCGAGATTACTGGGCCAATGAGTCTTAACATCTTGTGACTCAAAGTGGGGAGCGTCGGTGTAGTGCACCTCTGTACGGAGTAGCTTTAGCAAAGTTCCGGGTTGCGCTGCACTGGTTATGGGCTGGCGTTTCTCTTAACATCAGGAGTACGTCCAGCTCGTCTTCCTACTTCATCACATAAAAAAAAAAAAATTTAAACAATTCAAATATACTACGTAAAAGATATTGACACAGTAGATAGTGTCCCCCATGGACATAACTTTACAGCATTTTGACATTTCAAATTTAGTTGCTAATTTTCAACCAGCAATGGATATTTACATAATGACGCGCGAGGTGCATAGCGCTTGCAATTCGTTTGAAATACATTGCTGCATTTTTTATTTTATTATTTCATACTTTTTTTACGGGGGGAAATCCAGTTGCGGCTACCGCTTCCTCCCTTGGGGGAGGATAATTTTATACCTTTAATAATTTTTAAATAAAAAATAAATAAAATAACCTTATCATCGACATTGAAGAGCGGCCGCACGTGTTCGTTGTAGAACTGCTGCGGTGTGATCGGGCCGATTTTGTTATACGCTTTCTCCTTGTTGTAATATTCAAACGTGAACTTCTCTGGCGGGATACCTGTATACAATTTTTATATTAAATGTTATGAGTTATGAAATTTTAATAATTATTGTAGTCTTTTGTTTTATAAGGAAATTTTCGAAGTTTCAAAGGTTTGTTCTATTTGCTATTACAAGTATGAACAGGTTATCCAATTTTGAGTGTAAATGTATGTAAGGATAAAAATAAAAACTTGATTGATCTAACACAAACAAAACAAACGTTAAATCGAATACATCAATAGACGACCTTATCGTTTGGAAGCGACATCTTCCAGGTAACCATTTGTATGTATTACATTTAATTATTTTAAAAACATTTAACTCATAACAAACATTTAACTGGTAATTGGTCTTAAACCTTATAATTTAAAAGCAATCCCCTTATTACTATCTTGTTCGTCTAGTGAACATGACAGGAACATAATAACTTCTTACCGAGACAGGTGCCAACAATATGGTAGATCACAGCTATCTGCTTATCAATAGTGCTCTGTAACTCTTCATCGCTTGCTTTAGAAGCCACCTTTTCACGCAATTCTTTGGCAAACTCACGCAACTGTAATCAGAATTTTTTTATCTGTACTAATATTATTATAAAGAAGTAAAGTAGGTAATCTCGGGATCTACTGAACCGATTTTAAAAATTATTTCAGAAATAGACTGCCACATTGTTGTTGACTGTCATAGGCTATATAAAAAACCGAAAAGGATTATTAACATAATGCCCAACGGAGTGGGAACGGATCAGCTAGTTTATTTATAGCGTCTAAGTCTTTAACACCCTGTATAAGCTACTGACCTTAGTCTTAATAAGTGCATTCATGTGCAGGCTGCGTCTGGAGCTAAAAGACTCAGGGAAACACTTTTTGGGCATCACCCCATACTTGTTGATTAGGTTCACTATCATGTCCCATTGTCCACCGTCGTTTATTGGGTCCTGAAAACATTTTATTTATTTTTATTTATTTATTTTCACACTTTGTTACAAATACGTAAGAAATAAAAAAAAGAAAACATTGTGGTAACTAGCGGCCATATCACTTAAGAGTGATCTCTTCCAGGCAACCAAGTCGGTACAAAAAATACATATTAAAAAATTATTAGGAGCCGTAATGCAACTTTTAACTTTAGTTATTCATTATAATTGCCATATCACAGGTTGTTTGGCATGGAGACTAGACTGTTTTAAGATAAAAGTCCTAAAGTGTTATTATTATAATTTTTTTTATTACTAGCTGTTGCCCGCGACTCTTCCCCCCCCCCCCTCTCTTAAACAGTTTTCATTATTTTTAAGATGGTATTCGGGACAGAACGAACCAATAACCATTAAAATTGGTCAAACTGATCTCGAGTTATAAGTGTTGTAACAAAACTGTCTTTGTTCTATATATTTCAATTGTAATAAGCCGAAATCTTTGGTTTAAGGTTGTATCATCTTTAAAAATAAAAACTGTATTTGCCATAGCATCTTGTAGTGGTATTTTAATAGTTATTTATATAGGCGGGCAATGCTTTTGAGATTACACCAAAAATAAATACATATGGAAGAGAATAAATCTTTAACAATTTTAGAAATATTACAATTATAAATAGATAATAATGAAAGTATTTCATCATATACTTACTACAATCTCATACTATCTATTACATTGTATAATCTCATTGTTTACTTGTCATACATATGTTTACTGTCGAATGATAAAATTCTTAATATCTTTGATAAAAGTGTATATTTATAACATACCTTGAGCAAGAAATTCACTAGTCTCCCATCGAGAGTTTCTCCCTGTTTTGCTGTACTAATAATACTGTTTAACCAGTAATGAGATCTCTCTATCTTGTCCCAGAAGAATAGGTAACTGAAAAGTTAAATTTTTAATAAGTAAATATTTACATTTAGCAAATATAAACTATATATTTTTATAAGTAAAATATAGAGAACTAGCTCATGGTTTTATATGATTGTATTATATACATAAACCTTACTTAAAAAAACCGCATAAAAATCTGTTAAGTAGTTTTAAAGATTTAAGCAAAAACAGGCACAGACAGAAGAAAGCGACTTTGTTTTTGTATGTAATGATTTAGAAAATAATTGAGTGATTGAATGTATATTTAGTTTAAGCTTAGTCTTAAAATTATTAATAAAGTGTAATTCAGAAACATTAACACCACTATAAAAATAAATTACATATATTAAATGTATTATAAATATTATTAGGCATTAACATACCTACAAATTTTATGACCCTTTCCATATATACTTAACAATACATAGTATAAAACAGATTGGCTTTCTCTGCTTAATTCTTTAAAACTGAGCAACTGGTTCTCATGCAGTATTTATAATAGACAGATTTATTCAAGAGAATGTTTTATATGTATAAAACATGTATAATATATATTAAATGCATAGCAAAGAATAAAATTAATGTCTATCAAACAAAACATACCTCTGCGAGAACTCAAATTCCTCTAAGCCGAATTTCTTCACAAACGGTAGTCGCATCACATTAAGAGCTGCGAACAACCAACAGCGACCCGAGTTCTCTTGGTTTGTCACCGGCTTTCCTTCACTTTCAACCTGAGAGACATTATGTGATAAATTAAAATGAAATATTATAATAGGGATTTCTTTTGCTTGTAAGTGCTTGAAATGTTATTGAAAAATAAGATTCAGAAACGTATGCCACACATTTACTTTTAAAATAATAAATGTAAGTTCTTTAGTGTACTTTATATACAATATACAATTATAAATTATTCTCAAAAATTTATTTTTAAATTTATTCCATGTTAATTGTAATAAATAAATATATATTATTTTTGCAATTCATTGCTAAACACACCTGAAACCTATTGTTTTAATAATGACTATTTTATTCTGATATTCCAGACATTGGTAGGGCTTTTCTTGGGGCATAAATGATACTACCATCCTTTTGTTTTTATATGCTATTCTTACCTTAATGTTATAAACATGTAATGAAGCATCGGTTTTTCTCTTACTGATGGCCACCTCGAACGGATCGAAACGGGTGCAGACATTTTGGGCCAATTCATTTTTTGGACATTTGTAAAAATCCTCCCGAAGTTTATTCAGCGTTTCCAAAGATAGTGGCTCTGCAAAATAGTTATACCATGATCTATTATTATGGAATTTTCAATATATGGATAGCCTATTTAAGTTTTTATTTAATATGCTTTTTATCTGATTTATTTAATATAAATATAAATATATACAGTACCAGAAAGCTTACTTTTTGAAACATCTCCATTATTTAAGTACTCCAGTTTGAATATTTTTATTTAAACAAAAGGTATATTTAAATATCACTCTTACTAATCAACTCACTTGGGCAAGATTTTTGTTTTTGTTTCAAACGTATTATGATAAAAGTGTAATTATTCTTATGTTTAAATAATTTCGTAAAATTCATTTCATGTTACGTATCGATAATAACAACTAATGCCACATTAATTTTTAAAAGATTTAATTTGACTGTTTACATTATGAACTTAAAGAGGTTTTATTATTTTTCAAAACTGAAAGGATCCGAACATTTCTGTACGTTATTTTTGCCAATTAGAACGTTTAAATAGAAATAGGTAATTACTAATTATTAATTAATAATGTACTTACGTGATGACATCGTCCTATAGATTTGCCTAACACACACACTTTTTATTTGAAATGCACTTGATTTTAATAAAACAAAAGACGATAATAACATTAATAAAGTTGGCCGGTTTATTTAAATGTTTTATCAGCCTTATCAAATAGATTAAAAATGAACTAAACGTACTATTAACTAAGCCAACAATGCAGTATAAATAAGAAATTGAAACTTATAAATTATAGCAAATATGAAATATGAGATAACGATACAATGAATGGGCAAAAACGTTTTAATGGAAAACCTTATTTTTAGAGTAGGAACGTCGTTACGTAGCAAAACAGCTGAATATTTCCGTCTCACTTACACCCTTCAATAGACTATAGAACGTTAGGTCGGTTATTGAACTCGCACAGCTGGAAAACAGCTGTTTTTAATAGCAAATTGTAATATTTTAAATAAAATACATTTCGTAAATAAATTATTTTATTGGAAAAGAATGTTATTTTTTAATATGAAAATAAACAATAATAGTTTACTTTTCTAAAGAGAAGCGTCCATTCAAGAGAGGGAGATTTAAATGCTTTTAAATTATTGGATATAAAATGGAAAATTATAAAAAGGATTAAGACGACTAAATCTTTTTACATAGTGCAATAAATAGGTTTTGAAATTGACGCGTTTTTAAACGAAAAATCAATAATACCTTACGTGAAGTAGGTCATTGTTTCAAGTTCATATTGATGGGAATGTTTACAAAAAATTTAAAAATAGTACTTAGGCTTTTGATATCATCAGGTCTAGAATTTTTTAAATAAATCGTAATATAAAATGGCGTTACAAGCATACGAAGATGCGTGTTTGCGGGCTGAACTATTTGGTCAACCCAAACCTGATAAGGAAGAATTTTTAGAAAAACACAAATATTTAAATGTAAATGAATTCGAGGATGTTGATATTAAAACTTTTGAGGTTGGTGTGTTTTTTCCAGAATCTTGTTTACGACGTAGAATTTTTCTAAGATAAATTTATGCTCTTTTATGATTACAGGACACTGCAATGTTAAGCGATGAACATAGGGAGACGAATATTGGACTAGGAGAAGCAAATGCTATTCTCACATCTAAGCTGAATCGTCTTAAGGTATGAAAATGATTAATTTTTAAAGAGGACAAATAATTTAATTTTTTAATTCAATAATAATAATATCTTATTTTCTTTTACAATGCCCTTCCGTTGTAATACATAAATAATCAATAACTATACATGCGTCGTACGTGTTATAAATAGAGAAGTTTTATTTAGTTCATTGTTCACCTTCAATAATGAAATTTCATATTTTCCCAACTAATTATTTTTTTTGTTTTATTAATAATAACATGACAACAATGTTTCCAGGGCGTTTGTGGAACTGTGACCAATTATTTTCGTGTTAAATTAGCGGCCAAAGATTTATCATACTCCAGCGAGCCGAGTTATGTCGGTCAAACGAATTACGATAAAGATTATGTACCACCAGGAAATTTTGAATTTACGTCTGTCAACACTGGACTCGGGCCCAGAGACAACGAAATGACTTCGAGCGCGGGAAAAAGACAAAATGGTGGAGACATCAATACAGCGATTGACGATTTAAAAACAATGCAAAAGGCTGAAAATAGCTTTTCTTTTAGAGGTTTGCTGCAATAGTGTAATATGAATTTAAAATTGAATGTTTCCACTACAAGCTTGTGATATTTACTGCATTGTTATCACTCATTAGAAATAATGTAAGACCTGAATATATACTATATCGAAAAAAAGTTGCAAGTTTAAATGTCAAATAAACGTTTAGAAATGGCTAGTAACAACCCAATAATGTCTTTAGTTTGGAATTTGTTTTTAAAATAAAAACGCGCTGTGATTCATTAGTATGTAAGTATATCAAACTTATTTAATTAGATACATGTAAACATAATTTGATTATGATGCGGTCAATGATATTACATTAAGATATAGATATGTTGTAAGCGCAAGATTTTGAAGACGATAAAACAACCTATTTAAGACGTCTTACCTTTAGGTAAACCAAAACTAACTATTTATATAAATATAAATAAATATGTGTGCTGCTGTAGTGCTGCCGCCTGCCGCTGCTGTGCGGAACACTTTTTTCGGTTGATTTGTATGCGTATAACATATCTAGTATATATAATATATGTAATATCATTGGATGCGGCTAGCACCTTGCCTATGGAATATTTAATATTCATACCAATGTCCATAGTTTTAAGTTCAAATTGTAGCTGAGAAAATGACAATAGAATAATTACTTTGGTATATGCTTGATTTCGTATGTGTAGAAGCATTTCTTATCTTTAAAATTTGTATATGTCAAATCTATGTCAGAATAGTTTTGTTTCTATTTCTTCATAGATATGAACCTATAGCTATTAGCTAGGCTAACCTCGTCAAACCGACAGCAAAAAAATTCAGCTTAATCGGGTGAGAGTATCTTCAAAATCGGGTTGCAAGATTCCCGAACATCGTTACATTCATTTCAAGTTAAATAAAAAGCCTTTAAAAAGTGAGGATTTTGTCTGTTATGCTGGTCAGTTTTAGATATTTCTCATTTAGAAACCGACGACCTTATTCTTTGTTGTTTGACCATTAATGTTCTTTATAGTAACTTCCTTACTATGACTTCAAATTATGAAATCAACTATGTCTGCCTGTTACGCCTTGACGCCTGTAAACGAACTTATTTTGATAGCTTGAGAAGTGTATAGAGATCGCTTAGAAAGTTATTATGGCTAAAAATGTTTTGAGAGCTTGTGATTGAATAATCTTGTTTACGCGGCCGAAACAGTGGTGTATGGTTAGGTTACGTACAAGTAAAATACTATTCCCCTTCGATTTCTATATAAATGAATTTGTGGAAAAACATTTAGAATTTCCTATTTGCTTACTACGCCTTTCACTTTAAAAGAACTATTCTGTATTCTATTTATTGCAAAGGCTTTGTAAATAGCATTTAAATCCTGATAAATGTACTCATAATAATCATGGAATGTGATATAGACCTTAAGTTCTCTCCTTTGTAATTCCTATCAATATTCTATTCAAGGAATTTTCCAAAAATACCCCCTAATATAATTATGGCAATAAGATGAGAGCTTCCTTCTTCACCTATATTTACATTTATATAACAATAATTCAACTCAATATAATATATATAAATATTTAAAATGCTATTTAAAATTTTACTCTTTTATCCTGAATAGTCAAAATGGCGATTTTGCTTGTTAAACTTGATTGTGATATTAGGTTGGAAGGTTAAAGATGTGATGTATAAGGACATGTTGAAATGTTAATAAAGCTGTATAAACAAAACTCCTTTCATTTTTCTTCACTCGCCGAGTAACAACAAGGAAATCGCATCTTCTCGATCTGAATTACATCAAAGACAGCCGACATTGATTTATCAAGGGCAAACAAAAACTGAGTGCTTCAACCATGAAGCAACCGCTTATATAAGTTCTGATAATTGTATCGTGACCTAATACCGTTAAGTCGAACCGACGCAATGTTACTAGTATTCCTTATATCTGCTTTGTCTATTTCGTGTGAAGCTAGCCCGTTCAATAAGTATCCTTTCGTGTTTTTGCTGGACATTGGGAATGAAGAGCTAGGTACAAATAGTGAGCAAATCAGAGTTACTGTACCGGGTGGAGATCTAGCTATAAAGTACCCAGCTACCGGCCAAGGTGATGTTATTGGCCACGTGCGAGTCACAGGAATAGATTACGGAACAGATCTCAAAGCTAACATTGTTGAAGGTGGACCTGGGTATAGGTATGTCGTCTTAGTATTTATGGGTAAGCCTGGTGTGGAATATGATACTGTGGTTACAATACAAACTTTGGCCGATAATGACGTGAATACAAAAAGTATGAGCTCACAAAGCAGTTATGAGGTGAAGGAAGATGTGGATTTAAATAATAGTGCTGAGGAGATTGACGATGAAGACCAATCTAATTCGGTATATAGTGAGAAAATGAATGCAGAGTTGACACAGTCCAGCTCAAACGTATACAAGTACGTAAAGAATGAAAATATGGAAGTTCATAGCCGAGAAAATGTTTCAAATGAAAATGATAATGATGATGATGATGATAATGATAATGACAACGATGATAAAGATGAAGATGATGACGACGACGAAATAAATAAAGACAGTATTGCAAATATAAGGACTGAAGAGGCAATAACTAATATTCAACAAGACGAACTTGATGTGGAAGATACTATACAGCAGCTAGACAATAATGATAAGGCATATAAAGACGACGGTGATATTGATGATAAAAGCAACAATTTAAACAAAGCCTATATAATATCTAGTATAAATTCTCTCCCTTATAGTTCAGGCTATCCTATTAACATTAATAATGAAGAGTTTCGAGAAAATTCCAATCAAGATTCGGAAGTAACTTATCAACTAGTGGCAGGTCCAGGAAGGTATTTTGCACTGAGACCTAGGTTTTACGGTGATGTTAAGGTTTATCCACAAGTACTGGTTCCACAAGACAGGAGTTATGTAGACCATTCTGAAGATGATGACAATGGTCTCGAAGGCCAAGCTAAGGACACCAATAACAATGATTATATTTCGCCAGTAGAATATAAATGATAAGTAAACGTAATTATATTAACAAAATAATATAATTTGTAGAAATATTTTAGGAATAGAATTTAACAAATAATATTCATTACAATTGAGATTGGTTCATTGTTTTTATAAAATGTTTTTTGCTATTCCTTTATTTAAATGTTTATTGTTTTATGTAATAATTTTTAAATTTTAAATCTAATATCAACGCAAGTATTTAAGTTAGTGTGTAAAAATAAAAAGTTTTTAAATAATGCTAGGAAATGTTGTAGTACTGTACTAGTTTAATTTATTGTAATAAAATTTAATATCAGTTACGTAACATAAGTACACTGCTAATGTGATTTTTAATATTATTTAAGAAAAAAAATTGGCCCTATACTTCTATGATTAATAATTAATATACATATTAATTACAAAGAATCAATAGTGAAATTTAATACGTTTACATTTAATGAGGTCAACTCTGTTATTTTGTTTTAATAAAATCGAATTATAATCAGCGCGGTCACGCCTCACTACTATATAACAATGGTCCAGATTAAGAACCATATCGCATTCGAAATTTCACAAAAAAATGATAAACAATAAATGCATACTGAATCGTGGGCGTACACGCGCTGAAACCAAACTAATGGAACATCAATACGTCGAAATATTAGAAATAACTCATAAATTATACACGTGCTTCAAGGATGATCGTCTTGAGTCGTTATCTCAGGAGGTAGTCTCGCAGACATTATCTGTGGGAGCTCAAATTGATTCCAAATAAACTGATCATAATATCACAGTTAAATCTTTTATTTTCAATACGTACACGTGGCTTCGGAGTGAATTGCGCAGTAATAAGTTGAGTTTATTTTTGGACAGAAAAGAGGTAGATCGAATGGAAATTAGGTTATCCTTTTTGCATTTATTATTAATATTCTCTCATTTCTAGACGAAAAAAGCTTACGAAATTGTTGTTCCCTTGTTTACAAGGGATGTAGTGGTCCAATATAAAACTTAGATCGATTGTTAAAGAAATTGCTCGAAATCTCAAATCGCTCCCATTATGTAAGCTGTCCTCAAGAAGCGTTAAATTTACGTCAGCATATTTTCCACTCGGCTAACGGTCTATAGAATTTCAAATTTGAAATTTTCAGGCAAACATGTCAACGTTCCACAATTCTAATTTTAAAAGTCCGTGAAACATCGAGTCCTGTTGCGTTTGTGTTCCAACCTGAATACATCTTTTTTGTTTTTGATCTTGTTTATTTTTTATACTCATATGACATATTTATTGAGCGGTGAAGAGGTCATTATTGAATGTGAAATGTAAATTCGATAGAACATTACTTTTTAAAAACATAGTAGACTCCTTTGTTGCCGCCTCAACTGGCTTAGTTTTGGGAAGACGTGGTTGCCACGCACTATATTTAAGTAGGTCGAATTTAAAGTATTGTTGGTATTTTCTATTTCGATGGATTTTTACTGAGACAAAAGCGAAATAGACTATGGTAAATGAAATGTATATGTTACAAAAAAAAAAACTTTTTTGTCTTCTGGTGGTTTATGTTAATGACGTTATTTTAAATAAATTTAGCTGAATGCAATTACCTCAATATTATTTACTGTAAAATGAGAAAAATATGCAGGGAAAAACATTCATTGCTTTCTAGACGAAATTAACTCTAATTATATGTAGTTGAAGTAATAGGAGCTAGGAAATATTATTTCTTAATACTTTTTAAAATAAATATAGAAAACCTACCTAATTTAGAAAACACAACGACCTCCTTAAAACTGATTTTTTAAAGTTAAGATCTGCATTACTTAATCATACCTATATTTATGTAATATTTACTTAGTTTTAAAAAACAACCGTAACGTTTAACATCTCCTGCATAAAACAAAACCCAAATGGGCTCTGGGCATTGCATATTTAGCACAAAAACGGTTTTCGAGCGAAATTGGAAATTCAGATCGCAATCGAAATGGGTCTGTGCTGTCATCGGCTTTGGCTGGCACCGCTATGTTTTAATATTGTCAACACATGACATTTAAATTAGCTACTCTGCGGTGACATTTAAAATTAGTCTGTGGTTCTCGTTGACAGGTCTGTGGTCGTTGCTAGAATTTGAAGTGCTGTTGAAATTGGCGGGTAATAAGATTCTGTGCAGGCTCATTCGGGCTGAAACTTACAGACAATAAGGAACTTATATTAAACCCGTCTTTTGTTTTGAATTCTGTCAGATATTATCTATATTTACAAGTATTGTATATATATCAAATCTGACAATATACCATGTCTGCAAGGATTATTTTTAAAAATTAAAAATAATAAAAATATCTCTATATTAACGTGAAGAATATGGATAGCAGGGATTCAGGCTTTACATAAGTGAAACATAGGTATAACCAAAATAATAAAATTGTTTTAACATAAAATGATCATAACAACATCACATATGCTACATCTGTTTTAGCTGTAAAATATTACCAACCATTTATAACCAGGTCAAAGGGGTTTAATAAAGCTTAAAAGTTTTCATTTTATTACCGACATGCATTGCAAATGCATACCTATATAGGTATTTTATTGTAACCTTGAAATTAAAATTGAATTTATTTTGAGGTTGGTAACATTGAAACAGAGTATATATTGGTTAAACAATCTATGGTTTACAAACAAACAGATGGTAATGAGTGTAAAGTTTACGTAAAAGTAAACTTTACACTCATTCAAAAAGCGTGGTGATTCATAAGGTTAACATCTAATATTATCTTTTAAATAGCTGTGTTCATTGTACTTTTATAGTCTGTAGTGTATTTTCTTTGTTATGGCGGGAATTGACTTGTTTGTTTGTTGTAACGAATAGCAGTTAGAATTTATCTATAGGTATCTATACAAGGGATTGAATGTCATAAGAAAGGAAGGGAGAAATTTTACCGGTGGTATGGTAGTACCATCCATAGCGAGTAGGGCGAATTCCTTTCAACGGCATAGATCTACCTATTAAAACATTATATATTGCATCTTTGTTTTAGTTAATACCATATTACATGTTTGTTTTATTAAATTTTCAAATGCATTATATTTTGATCTCATTATTCAAGTCTTTATTAATTTAATTCACTGCGCAATTGAACTCAATGATATTGCGCATCGTCTCAACCAAAGCCTTTCCGTAATGCAATGACGATTCTAGAAAAAGCAGTTGACAACCGATTGTCCAACAATTGGCCGGTTTTCAATTTATTTTTTTTCCAAGATTCACAAGCGGAATTATATTAAACAATGACAATTTATACCAATTATTCCGACCTTCGTCACGGTTGGAACTAATCAATGAATTAATTGTTTCTGGAAACTCACGATTCACAGATTATGTCATTTAGTTAGGTATAAATACCAGAATTGATTGGGTTGGAATTCACGTGCTTCTGTTTAAATAACATAGGCAATTTAAGCATTCTACAATTGTCATTGAATGGAAAAGAAAAAAACCATTAGTTTTAATTGGAAAAAAATGTTTCCTGTATAAGAAATTTTACTATCAATATAAGCGCCAAGATAACACGTAATTATATCCTGTACAATTTTAGTGATAAACAACTTGGAAAAGAAAAAAAAAACTCTAGAAATAAAAGAAAAATAAATTTCTTTGGTATTAAATGCGCGGTTAAAATTTTGGGTAAATAAAATGACATCTGTGATCCTGGCATTATAGTCTAATAATTATTATTAATAATATTCTAAAACTAGAAACTTAAATATTTATCATACAAATTTGAATATTTTTATTAAATATGTAAAACATAATGTAACAATATAGCTAATATATACCTACCTATCTACTACCTATGTGATCTGAGATAAAAAAATTAAATGTGTTAATAACGCTATCTTAAAGTAGGGCCTAAAAATTTAAATGTATTAGTATAGTAACTCTTCATTAGGGGGAAATCGATATCAAATATGTATTTTCTTAAAATTTAAATTTATTTTATTATATAAAAATTATTAATTCGTTATGTTAAATGTTGAAGGGTAGGCATGGTGAAAGGTATAGTATACAAAAGACGTAGTAACATGTATAACATATTAAATAGTGAATTCGGATTTTTTTTATAACATTGACTTATAAATTTAACAATGATCACCAAGTCTACTCCGTCACACCCGTAATGAATTAAATTTATTATTAACTAAAATGTTATAAATAACAATGATTTCAGTGCTTCAAGCTAGTGTTTACTGAATAACCTTAATAAATTAATTTGTCAAGCCACTTGAATATTGATAAAATTTGCTACTCATAGAACTTTGTCCTGAATATGTTATCACATAGACATGGTAGAGCTACTGTATATCACTGTACTAATATTTTGGGCAGATAAAAATTGTTTTTGTTATAGGCTATAGTAAAATTGTATGGTATATTAGATTCTTTGAATATGTTAAGATTTAAGGATCCTTATTGCATTAATCTTTCATGGTTTTCAATTTGAGTGTATTTCACGTCGCACTGATTACAAATTCTTGTATAAAATTATTTAGTTATAATATTTTTTTAGAACCTTAAGCGATCCCGTACAAAAAGAATTTAAAGCATATTAACAAAATACTGTTCCTGTTTAAGTTTCATCATAGGTATTAGAAGAAAAGCCTCCTGCAGGCTCACAAAAGCGGGTCTGTGTTGTACTGCCGACATATGTAAGTATATATTTGAATATTAATTTGTATAAAAATTAATGAGATGTGTCGAACTGTCGTATTAATTGAGGCTTTCGATTAATTAATGAAAGAACCTATTGTAATACATTTTTTTTAATATATAGTCGAAATGAAAATAAGTGGCTTGCTTTCTATGAGAGAGAGAGAAATAGGCAGACAGAGAGACACCTTATAACTATAGCAAAAAGTATCGTTACAATTTTTCGTCCTAATTTTTAACCCCTTTCAATGCGCGATAAGGAATTACGTTCCAAAATATTCCGTTTTCCTTAAAGGATTTGCATATAAGTTGTTATAGACTGTATGAAGCATGTATGTTAATAAAGAAGCCCGAGATTCAATTTCGCATAAGTCAATAGTTATTTTCGTTGGTACTTGAATGTAAAAATGTAGCCAAACGTTACGTACGTAAAGTTTGAGAATGATCGAAGCAAAGTTTCATTAAAGGAAGCATTGTTTTAATTAATTAAATAATTTAAGCCTCGTTATGCTATGACTTAATTAATTATTAATGAAAAAATTATTTTGATGCGTATTTTCTGTTTTTTTTAAGAAAACGCTAACCTCAAATCTATTAACAATTGCCATTTATTATTGTTTGTCTGTCTGTGAAAGTTTTCGTTACCGTTATCCCCTTCGGTAATACGAACCACAGTCTGGTTTTGGTCGATAGGGATCCGATCTTTCTCCGAATTCCTCACTACATAAAAAGCCCCGTTTAAGACATTTAAAAATGGCTTACCCATTAGGAACTTCTACGTCCATACAAACATTGACCATTAATAATTGTAGGATTAGGCACAGAGTATTTATTATAACAATATTTTAGTTTTTAGTGTACTAGTGTACCCTACACGCATTAGACATTCTCAAAACTAAAGTTAATTAGCCGTTTCCACGCGACAGGGTCACGCGAACGGTAAAACCCTTTTTAGTTTTAAGTACTTTGAATACTTAGACAACATTAGATGATTTTAGCTGGTATTTAGTTACAGTAAATGGATATATTATGAGTGTATGTAGATGTCGTAGAGAGTGGCGTCGTAGTAGTTGTAGTGCTGGCGAGGTTTAATGATTGTTTACTTCATGATGGCTCTTTCTAAGGTTCATAATAAGTAAAACTTTAGAGTATCAGAATAACGATGTATATTCTTCTCAACTATAAATTATCCAATATCTGATTATTTTCACAATGCTGACGTTTTTATAGCAGATGAAAAATGCCAGTCACAATTCTTTTAAGTTTGAATTTAAACATTGTAATAAACGAAGGAGATTCGACTTATTCACTAATATTACAATAGTTTTCACTATCTTGATTATTCTTTCGTCCATCTGCTCCGATATATATGAATTGAGGCTTATTTTGTTTATACAAATAACTTGTAACTATCAATATTCTTCCGAGGAAATGGAAGTAAGTGACGATCACCCTCGTATCGCGACTTTGTAAAACCTTTTTAGGAGAAAGTCAAAAATATCTAATAGTAATATCGACCATCACCTACCACACAACTATAACGTATCGACATTGACGAATATTTCTGATTATCTGATTATAGTATGCTAGCAGCATGCCTTTACTACTGCTTAGTGCAATAACTGTGACTTATATAATGTTACTAATATCTATCTCCCCTCTTCATATTATAACAGAAAAAACCATTAAATATGATTTACCATAACTAAATTATCATAAACATTACAATATGAAAACATTTCTTAAAATATCACAATTCAAAATCTCTTTCATTAATTTGAGTATGACCGATGAAAGCTACGGTTTATTTTTCCAAAAGATTCAACGAAAGAAAACCGTTTGAGTTTACATTTTTCAATTTATTTTTTTGTCCTCGAAACTCTTAAGTACATTGATCCGTTGATGAATTACTCATTTAATTGGAAAATTATATCCGGGATATCGAAATTGGGTTTCTAAATTAAAGAAACACTTGAAAGACAGTAAATCGTTCTTTTTTATAACGAGACCGGAATTGGAATGCGTCATGAGTCAAAAATTATTTTGGAATAGATATTTTTCCGATACAGAACATAGCAATAAACTATAGAGTTTCTGTCTTAGGTTTTGTAAAGTAACTGAGCAGGAGGGTCGTTTATTTCTAAGCAATTACTTCAGAGAAGCCTTGCAGAAGATTTTCCCCGTCTTTATGAAGAACAGAAGAAAATGAAGAAATATATTAAAAAATGAATATGGCCTAAATCTGTAACAAGATTATTTGACATTGGTTGTCATTAGAAGGGCGGTATATCTTAGTTCAAGTCAGCCCAACTTTTCAACTTAGAATTCAGCCCCTTTAGTTGCTTACTAAGTGCTCAACACAATGAAACTTAAAGCTATAATAGCAAAAGAAATGTCAACCAAACTTTTTTTCTACGACGTGTTGACATTACACATAAAAACAAACTAAGTCCTTTCGGCTGACAAACCTACATAGTATGCAAATATTAGCCGAAACAAAATACAGGCCAACGACCTTTAACCACTGGTCAGTGTCGAGGCGAGTCATCAAACACAACCGGCAATTAAACGTGTTCAAGATCGCCCAAACATGCCATAACAATCAAGAAAAGTCGACTTCCTGAACACATAAACATGTACCGTTCATTGTTTTAAATGACTGTTTAAAAATTATCTGTTAAAATTCTAAATACAAAGTTATTGTTATACATACAAATATAAATGGGAATTAAATATGAATTGGAACAATAAAAACCACAGGATTTCGCTAGTAATTCATTTCAAAGACAAAACAGAGCTTAAGGTACAGATTTAATTTGATAATAATTTCGTATGATGCTTATTAGAAGCGACGAAGCGAAGAAATAAACATTTCGATTTTTGAAGGACCTTAAAAGATAGTCATTCCTTTAAGGCGCACGTCCCATTACAAAGATAAGAAGTTTTATCTTTTACACACGGGAAATATGAAATAAATATAAGCATACAGTTTTAATGTCTAGGCAAACATTATTAAATATTAAAATTTGTTTAAAAAAAGTATCCTTAAAATGTTAAAGACTGTAACAGTTTTTCATTGATACCGCATTGTATAATATTCGGTATACACTAAGATTTTCTTTCTGTGTTCATCACTAGGTAAATCACTTTTTTACCATCCCACTTCATGCGACAATTCGTAAGCATTTTGTTTGGATGTTTTTAACTCTTTTACGCAAAAACTACTAAACAGATTTACTTAAAATTTAGTACGCAGGTACATTAGATACTGGATTACCGCATAGCATACGTTTTATCCAAGTCTTACCATAGGAACCGAAAATATGTGAGCAAAACCGCGGAATGTAGCTAATTGATCATAACTGTTTGTAAACACGTGCGTAAAGTACTAAAAAACTAAGGAAACAGTTAATATATCGACTTACGTCACAACAATGACGTGTGCCAGGTGTTAGGTAAGCATTAGGACGCAACAGACAACCGGAGTTGTCACTGAAGACGCGTCAAGACAATGCCGCCATTTATACTCGTAGTATTAGCTATTAAATAATACTACGCCGTTCGCGTTAAATCATTAAATGCTTCACAGAACACGTTTCTATGTAGTAACGTGATGGACAATTAGTGTAAAGTATTTCCCATCTGTTGTTTGTTACATCTCTTACATCAGCGAGTGGTAATAATATTGTGATCAATTTAAAAGCGATTAGGAAAATATTGTTAAAGGATTCGTAATTTCGGATTCGTAAATGGTTAGGCAGATTCG
Source organism: Eurema hecabe (assembly GCA_026213755.1). Taxonomy (NCBI): domain Eukaryota; kingdom Metazoa; phylum Arthropoda; class Insecta; order Lepidoptera; family Pieridae; genus Terias; species Terias hecabe. Next base: position 2,591,686 of record JADANM010006423.1, read on the forward strand.
TTTCTCTTATAAATTAATTAATTAAGAAAGGGATAGGTTATCGCAATGATATTTGTTATCTTAAGTCGTCTTTGACCTAAATAGAAAAATAATTTAAAATATCGGTATCGAGTTAATGCGCAACAGACCGCGTAGTTAGTTATAAATAAATCATAACAGCCAATGTTTAAAATACAAAAGTTGCGAAACACAAAATTTTGAAAACTAAAAAGAAAAAACGAAATTCTCAGTTTTAACATCGATTCTTTAATATGTAAAAATGGTTTCCATTCCTTGATTGCGTTTTTCAGTAGTCTTAAATATTATAAAGGTTTAGTAAGCAAAATAATAAATTGTCAAGTCGTCAGCAAAACAAAGGACTAGCTCGCAGCTTTTATACATTAAATAATACTAATGTTTTACGAAAACTATTCAATATAATACAATTCCCGTAATAAAATCTGCTGCAGACAGCTCGTGACGTAAATAAGGTTATGTTAATGGCAGGTAAAATTTTCTTAGTTTCGTACAATGATGTTAAATTTAATAGATATGTTCAATACAAATCAACCGAAAAAAGTATTTCGCACAGTAGCGGCAGCCAAATACGTAGGTTTGTTTCATTTTACACTACAAGTAAAAACGATCACCAACCCGCTGGACTGACACTATCAAAACGGCGACTGAGTCAACATTAGTGCAGTGCACTCGGTATGCTTCCAACCGAACGAGATGGAAGCAAATCGTCGGGAAAACTACCCTCCTCAAAGCTCACGACCCAAATACCACCTATCCATGTACCACGTGAGTGCAACCACGACCACTCTGACAAGAGTGTCCGACTAAGAAGAAAAAACGATAGAAAATAGATAAATGATAAAACCAACAAGAAAAAAAGAGATTTTGTCAGTTGCGCGTGAATGCAAATAAATATACGACCGGCCACCAACCAGTTAAACATAAGATGTCCTATTTAGGTAGTTTTTGCGTCTACCAAATTTTGCGCTTATAACATATCTGTTTAATATTATATCATTGGTTTCGTACGATTGTTTATTTTATGTCCAGGTGTGGGATGCTCATTGACCGTGACATTACAAACTCCAGATAGTATTTTGATCTATTGCTTCGTAAAATTACGCAGAACTATTTGTTGGCTATGTTTAAGTGTAATGAAAATGGTAATTTGTTCTTAGTACGTGTGTTTAAATCTTTTTATAGATTTTGTTTGTGGGTAGTTTTATGTTCTGCTATGACAGGGAACTAAGTCTAGCCATTGATTGGTTTTATAAAACAAGTAATTATTATTAAAAAAACAAAATACCCGACTGCACACTAAAAAAAGAGTAATTATGTCTTTATCCCGTGGGACTTTTAGGATAAAATGTATCCTATGACACTCCCGTAATCAAGACAAATCTAACGATACCTCATACATCAAAATCCATCAAGCCGTTTAGGCTACAGGAGGTCACAAAGGAACAGACATACATACATACATACACTCGAAAAACATTACCCTCTTTGGCAGTCGGGTAAAAATAATCAAATAAGAGATGGGAATGAGAAACGAACGTCCAATTCGATATTTTTTATTTGTCATTGCATTTTGTTCGGTAAGATACTACATCTTGCTTGGCTTAGAGCTTTCCTCTATGTCTTTTATTCCCTTATTTCAGAAACGTTTTCCTTTTGACCTATTTTTTAGGCCGATTACGATTTGTAAGACCAGACGGTGGTCGGTTACCACCCGACGAATTGCCTACACGCTCAGTTACCTTAAAAAAGTAAACGTCTCTCAAAGTGTAAGTTTTATATCTATTGAAAATATTGTTTTTTTTTTAAATTGAAACTACAATATTTACTTGGAAGGGTTATTAAATTTACTAGAACCCGAAAAAATAAATAAAAAATTTATTTGAGTTTTATGCATCTAAAGCTGAGAGAGACGCTGCCATTTATAAAAAAATGAGAATGAAAATAAATCATATGGATATGAACTTGATGTTTATTATTGCCGAAAAGGTCGTTGTGCCTATTAAGTTCTAAATGAGGTGCTATTGACGAGCAAATATTGCAAGATTGCATTTCTAATGAGCTGTCTCGTTCGTGAAGAATTACTGTAAACTGTTTTAAAAATAACCTTAAGATATTACGACTAAGATATTTAAAAGGACACTTAGTAATTATGTTTGTTTATTTTGTATTCTGAGTGTTTGTTAAAGGTCGAATAAGATCGAAAATTCTCGGGATTTTTTTAATAAGTAGAGAGATTTAATTTGCTATAAAATGATTTAAAAATACGGGATGGTTAGCTCATGTACTGAAAAACTATAGTAGCTAATTATTTTTAAGCTTTCATCTGAAAGACTAGAATATTTGGTGTGTTGAATTAGTGAACACTGTATTTTTAAAATTACATGCATGATTCAATTATTTCGTCTACTTAATATGACACTTATTTACAGAATATTAAGATTTTTGTGAATTTAAATGTCCTTAATATATCTTGGTAGTCGATTACACAGAATACATAGAATACAGATACTGTTTATTTAAACAATAGTCGTTAGTATTCTTCAATTTCCTCATTGTATTACGCAACTCAATGTTTTTGCCCTATTTCCTTTGTTGGAACTGTTATAACCCAAAACCCGAATCACAAAAAGAGTTGATTGACAAAATGTTTTCCTTTATCATCTGTTAATCAAATTTCTGGACCGTAACCAATCTGCCTTGAGTTTTTTGTCACGAGTAAACAGTAAACAAATTTCATTCAATTAATAATTATTATTGAGTGCACAGGAAGACTTAAATGATGCTGTCAGTTGTGTCAAGATGGCGGAATGAATTGCATGAGGTTTAGTAGGTTAAGACCTTTTTGCGTCGCTAGCAATGTTATTGATACTTTTATTTGTAAGGTGCATAATTAAGTACAAAAATCTGTTCTAGTGCCCATTGAAATATTGGAAACAGTCTAACTATATATTATGTTTTTATACATTGCTTGATGCTAAATTGCATGATTCTAAACCAGCGGGTCCGTAAATTCGCTCAAAAATCACAAAGAAGACAACATAATTTTTTAGGTCAAAAAATAGAAAAGCGGACAGCGAAAAGATGTTTTTTTCTTTAGTAGTATGGACTTTATACTGTTATTAATTCTAGAACAGTCTGTCTCACAAGTAACAAGGTACCTACTACCAATTAGCGCAAAACATCACGCTCGCTGAATTATTTTTTGACGTTGGGCAGAATAATAAGGCATGTTTCAAATTAATAAGTTATTTAATAGTAATCCTTAAGCTCATTATCTCTTTTTATATGCTTTTACATACATTTAATATTATATATGCGAACAAATTGAAATCGCAAACGGTAAAGGTGACCGACTTTAATCGCAGTTGGCGCGCTGTTCGCTTCCTGGCCTGATTTCGAAACGCAACAACTGTTTCGTCTCTCGAGTCTCGTATCGGGGAAATCTGACGGAAATATTATAATTTATAATTGGCTACGTAAATGTATGTAATGCTAGATCTTCCTTATTCTAGAATTATAGGAATACAGATTCTGAATGTTCTTTTTATTTGTGATGTTGGTTTTTAGTACTTTCGATTACGGCTTTGGGGCTTTAAGAAGATAACGTGCTTATTTTTAAAAGTCAGGCAACTCACTGCAGAGCTGAAAAGCTTAATGAATGTTCCAAGGCGGCCTCGACTACCTTCCATGAGGTGGCACACTCAAAATAAATAAAATTTAAATATAACATACTACATAGTTACTGACATACAGAAAATTTGAAGATTTTTATTTTAGAATATTAATTTTATAGATGCAATGAAATGTTATCGCATATTTGTAATCTTCGAATGCGTGTTTTGAAATAAAATAATGTCGGTTATCCACTCGCTGTCGCTATATAAGATATGAGTAGCTACAATAATTATTAAACTGTATACAGTAAAGTGACATTTTTTTGCTAGCTGTTAATAGTAGATATATATTATATAAATGTTTTTTGCAGTTTTGATTACATTGTTACCGTGGGACACTAATGCTATATCCTAGACGAACCAGACATTTCACCAGACCAGCTCATCGCAGAAAACGTAATTTAATCATTAAAAAACCGATTATTCAATAAAGTATTATATTGTGTTGATGACGAAGAAATAAAGTTGTCATATCTGAAAATCGCTAGCGAATATTACTACGACGGTAACCTTATAGTATTTGTATGGCGACCCAAATGCATTTGGAAGTTTGAACCGAGGTATAATGAAGGAATATGTTTGATTCTATTATTAGGTTTTGTTAATAATTCCGAAGGGCTGGTTCACATTGTTTGTTGTTGTTGGATTGTGGTGCAGATTATTTGTGTGCTCGCCTTTAATGTTAGCATGTCTGTTTTCAGAAGTAAGGTTAAATTATCAATGATTGTGAGTCATGTTGCGTTATCTATTTTGTGTAAGGGACGAATTTCAAGATCGTATGGTGGAAGTTCCTTGATTGTTTTGTATGAAGATTTTCAGTTATACGTAGATTGAGGTGCAATAAAAGATAGACATATTTAACTTCATCAGTGTTCATGTTTAAATGAAGTGTTATATTATTATAGACGACGCCAAGAGCAAATTAGACTCGCACATCGCATCGTATGCTTTATATTTAAATACAAATATTATAAGGTTAAAAATTCTTTAATAATAACTAGCTGTGGCCCACAACTTGGCGTGGACTCTCATATAAACTTTGACCCTTTGACTTTTATACAGTTTTCATTATTATTCTGCTATTAGGGGCAGGGACAAATCCAACTAACCAAAAGTCATGAAAATTGGTCTAGCCGATCTCGAGTTATAAGTGTTTTAACAAACCTGTCTTTATTTTATATATATTTTATAAGATAAGATAAGATGAGCATTTATATGTTTAGAGAAATCTTATTTTTTTCTAAGTAAGAAATAACCAGTTCATATTAAATACTTAGTAACTACCTATCTGAAAATACCTTAACAAAGGTTCTACCTTGATCCTTAGTTTTTAGGGTTAATAGGTCAAAGTCGCGCATCATACCTAATTATATTTGTAAGGAACATGGTGTTTTTTTTTCAGAATAACCATTGTTATCGAAATTAATATTAGCGGTACAAGAAAAAATAATTAGTATTTTTACATTAAGGTTGAGGAACTATTTAGAGGTAACGTTTTTGTTTGATCCTTCTTTAGATTAAAATAATAATATAGGTTTTTGATAGATGCTATTGTTCTAAATTAAAATAAGGCATTTTAAAAATAAAAAAGAAGAACTCACATACACATCTAGAATTCCTCTAGGCTTTGCTCTTGTTTGAAAAGAAAAATATAAATGAATAAATACTTCATTTATACACCAGTTCAGCGCCAACTAGTCCCACGCAGAGCAGAGCTTGTGTTTTGCTAACTAGATAACAAATAAATTACATATACTTTTCTTTTCTGAATTCATATATACAATACATAGCTGATAGCAACACCCAGACTACAAAAAAATGTAAAATTACATACAGAATATTCCAGTGTGGGGATCGAATCCACGACTCTACGTGCTGAAAGCTAGTGCTACCATTGCACTAATGGTTTTAATATTTCAAAAGCTTATCGAGAATATTGCAAAATACATAAGGGAATAGTCCTATGCTGAGAATTACTTACCACGTCGTTCGAAGACCCTAGGCATGCATAAGCGCATACAGATTTTCATAAAATGACGCAATACAGTGTTTTTACCCCGACGTCACGTGGCCTGGGAAAACGGACAACGTGATCTTATTTATAGACTTTTCTAGTTTTAGCATTTTAGATATACATGTATCATTATTAATTTTAAATAAAATATGAAGTATTGTCACTACTTTTGTAGATCTATAAACTACAGTGAATTTTTTAAGTTTTATATAAATGTTAGTGTTTGAAAAAATTACGTAAGTTATTAAAGATGTTACTTAATAAGAAAAAATCGTGAAGCTTTTGTCGCCGATCTGTTGAAAAAATTTTTTGGAAATATTGCGAGGAACGAAAAACTTATAAAAATCTTTTACCAATAGCAGATAAAATATTATAAATCAAAAGATATTTTGGCAGTGGTTATAAAGAAGGATAGCAAGCAAAAATATTTAAAACGGTGCAGATATTTTGGAGTTGTAAGTAGTTACATACTACACTAATATTATAAAGGCGAAAATTTGTGAGTATGTTTGTTACTTCTTCACGTCTGAACGGGTGTAGCGATTTCAATAAAATTTGGTATGGGGTTAGCTGACACCCTGGATTATATACTGTGGTAAAATACACAAGTTATTTTTCATAATAAGTAAAACACAGGTAACACCGCGTGGCATAGCTTGTACATACATATGGCAGACATATTTACATACACACATAATTTTTATACTTAGTACATTAATTAATTTCTTATTTTTCAAGTCAAAAGGCTATCTCGTACATGACATCTGCTTATTCAATTTGAAATTAATATTTCCTCCTTATTATTTACCTAGCATATTTAATGTATGATATTTTTACATTCATTATATATAACTGTCCCAT
>JADANM010006423.1:2598352-2623506 GCA_026213755.1 Eurema hecabe
TTGCTTGTTTTAAAATCACGGAATCTGTTACGACGATTATAAATCTTAAGTAATATTTTTGAAACATATTTATTTTATATGTTAAGTTCAGCGCAGGTACTTCGCCTGAAGATAGGCGACTTTAATTATATATTAATGAATCATTAAAAGTTATAGAGCTAAGTCCCTCCGGAGTACGATGCCGACCTATTTTTGTAATAAAAGATAAAATTAGTAAAGAGTTTTTTAATAATTAACTTAGTATTTCTGTCAAAACTACTAGTGTTTGCTTTAATATGGATTCGAAAATAATCTAAAGATTATATTTATTATATTTTATTTAAAATAATGATGATAAAAATGTTCCTGCTATTTTAGGTGTAGGTACTTTTTGAAAAGAGGAGTTTTAGACAGCACCTGATGTAGTGTAACGTGCCCTTTTTTATAGTGGGGAAGTCGTCATAGGATACCCATGGACATCGGGGAAGGACCACGGGTTATGTCGGACTTCTACCGACTAAAACCCCACTGTTTACCGTTCTGCTGCGGTGTACCTTACGGGTACCTTCGCAGACTCTTCCTCGAAGTGTTAAGTGCCCTGAGGATTGCACTTTAGACTATAAGCTTCATACTTAAAGTAAGAAAGTCCTATTGACATTAATTTACCAACGAGGTACAAAATTTTTTTGAGTATAATTTTTTAATAGTCACAAAAATTTTAAGCCATCGCACCGGTTTTTATAAAAACAATAATTATTATGTTGTAGTAATAGGAAAAAAAGACTTTATTTCAAAAACAAAGCCCATCTTTAAAGCTATTGTTTGAATTATAGTCTTAAATTTTGTAAATACTACTGTTAAACTACTATTACTGGAATACTTTCAGGGACAAATCACTCTAAGATACTTTTAAAGTTGATGTTTATATTTAAGTAGTTAAAAATGGAGTAACTTCTCGACAAATTTCTACTCCAAAAATATACCTAATTCCGAAATACCCCGTATTAGATACCGCTATCTCAAATACACGTAAGATGTATCCTAAAATCGAAACATCACGATCCATTGCCCGTTCAAAAACAAGTTTAGTGCAACGGAATTTGATTATTGTTTACAAAACAGCAGTGTATGACACGCAGTGAGAAGTCACGTGTAAGGTGAATTTTATATCCCAACCTCGGGAGTGACACGAGACTAGTGACCTCTCTAGGATTCAGACAGTTTGAATACAGTGGCGAAGAAAATGCATTAAGTAAAAATATCAGATAAAAAAACTATTAAAAAACGGTGAAAATAAATGAAAAAATAAAGGTTTACAAGATTTAAGATGAACTCACAAATATTAGTTAAAAGATTTTTTTATTAATAATGTTATTTTTAACGTTTAAATTACTATTCACTAAACAAAAATTCAAAAATATTTTTTTTTCGCCAGTCTTTCGATGTTTAAAATTACCAGCATATTAATTTTTTTTCTCATTATAATCGCGCGAGCTAAGTTTTTATAACCATTAATTATGAACAACAGATCACAGAACAGGACGGTAGATATAGCGATTCACGTGAAGAAAACAAAAAATATTAAATTTATATACATTACATTTTTTTTCATAGAAAACAAAATACTATCTTTAAGGGTTAACATATATAAAAAATACCTTTATATTATTATTATGACTAGGCCTATATTTAAAATACTAAAATTTACCATACGTAATTAAAATATGTACGTTGACATTGACATATAAATGCTATCCAAATTTTAAAAAAAGGTGACCACAATCTAAATACATAAGCTAAATTTATTTTTATATTTTTTTTACAGCAAAAAAATAAATTTTCATCTTTTTGTTCAGTATTATTGGTGTTACCAGTTTTTGTGTGCCTATAAATAAAACAGCTGTTAATTGAAGAATGTCTTTAACCTCGTTAAAATAATTAAGTGGTTGTTACTGAATGTATCGTATCGTTTGCGAATAATATACGTGCATATTTAAAAATAAGTCTGAGCCATCTTCAATGTATACTTGTGTATATTGAGACAGGTTTTAGGGTATTTTTTATTCGATCCCTTAGTGCAATCTAATTTCGAAGATATATTTTTAATTAGTAATATAATACAATTAAATTGTATTTTCAAGGAATCTAAAGCTTTTTCATGCTTGCTTTCAATACAATATCCTCCAACGCAGCAGCTCTATGGAAGGAAATAGGTGGAAATATTATAAGGGTAAATGTACGAAGTAAGGATTTTTTCGGGAGATGTTTGTCTTTTATAACAAAAGTAACAATATTAGAGATAGATAAGTAAAGGCAAAAATAGCAAATTGACTTTTTGTAAAATGATTTTTTTTATGTTTGTTCGGGCATAACTTTTATATATACCGATCTTGATTCCTTTTATGTATATGATTGTTGTAGAATTTAACTAGAATATATAACTATATAATAATTTCTGTATGCTAAATAAACGTATTACTTTGTGAGAAACAAATTTATTTAATGCTTTTTATTTTGAAGTCGGTTTATTTGCATGAAAAATTATTTTGTTGTTATAATAATTATTAATATTATCACACACCTTATCGATAGTAGATTTACTTAGACTTTTGTAAACATTTCTTTTCTCATATAATCCTTCTCATCGTATATCGGTGTATTTTCCATTAAAAGCCTATTAATAGATTCTCTACTTGATTGTACGCTCATGTTTAACAGGGCAGTAACATGTCTACTACGATTAGTAAAATTATGTCAATGCTGAATCTTTTCTGTGACTTATCAGTCGTTGGAGCCCTGTTCTGTTTCCATATTTATTTGACGAAAGCTAGCTGTTGAAATAACCTCCAAATTATTTATGGATTTCGCGATATTTCAGGGCTGACACGTCTATTGATTCTGATTGAAGTCTTCTTTGTTTGGGAGTTGTTTACAGTTAGAAATGTTAAACACAGTATCAGAACTGTACTTGTATCTAATTTTAATGTAAAAAGGAAATGTAAGCTTAGGTAAATGTAGTGGTAAATTGTGGGAATTAATAAATACATTTTTATTAATTCATAATAGATAATAAATAAAATTAAATGTCATTTTTTAAGTTGTGTTGTCCTGAAAATATTGTAGTAGATTAATAAATATGTTTTTTATTCCAGGTCTAAAACAAATGGAACCATGGGAAGTCTCGCTAAGCAGAGCTTGTGTTCCTACCTACTTCGTAAATACATACACGTAATACAAACTATAAATAATTCTTCCTGTGTAGGAATCGAACCCAGAACTTCAGAGAGAAGGCAGTTGTGCCACCACTGCACAAAGCGGTTATGAATAAATATTTAGGAATTCTTCTATCACGTGAAGTATGAAACAAATACACTTAAAACACTATAAACATTTATTTAGTAAATTCTTAGATAATAATTAATCTCTTTCGAGTTCCAGTTATTAACCTCATTGTATCTAATTTACAAGTACCTTTCATATTTATTAAAATACTAGCTGTTACCCGCGACTCCGTCAGCGTGGAGTTTCATATAAACTTTGACCCCTCTTCCCCCTTATAACCCTTTTTTTGAGTAAAAAAGTAGCCTATGTCCTTCACCAGGCTTTAAACTATTTTTGTACCAATGAAATTGATGGAAAGAAAGACAGACGGACAGACAGACAGAGTTACTTTCGCATTTATAATATTAGTATGGATAGTATGGAGTATGAATTTATTGACAAGCCGCACCCCGTGGTTTGTCCCGCGTAGTTTTCGCTGTCGTGTTATACTCGGATAAAGGGTCTACTCTCCCTGTGTGCCAAATTTAAGTCGAATCCATTCAGTAGTTTTTCCGTAAAGCAACAAGCATACATACGTACATGAAGACGTTATTATTAATATCATTTATATTATTTTTCATCGAAGTTAGATCTTTAACAATATCTATAGATACTTGTATCTTTTGTTTATTTATAAAGTAAAAAAAGTAAAATACAAAAACGCATATACAAAAAATAAGTATACTATAAAAGGCCTTTTTTGTTTTTTTTCACGGGGGGAATTCCTGTTACGGATACCGCGTCCTACTCGGGGGAGAAGGAGGGTTATGTCGGTACTATAAAAAACCTAACCAGCTACCAGTAGAGGAGACATAATCCAAACAGATGTTAGTAAGATTATCACGTCATAATCTGAATGAATCGTATGAATAAATATTCAATATCATTAGCAAAATTGATAATGTTTTGAAATACAAACGCGCGTTTGTATTAAGCTCACTGATATAAAGCAGTTATGACCTATTTCCTAGTGAATAGGTAAGATCTGGAAACGCGGGGAAACACGGGATACACTTGTAATGAGTGCACATGAATAGTGATGTTGGTACGATACAAATTTATCGATGTTTTAATGATGATACAAAAATCAATTGGATTTTTTTATTTTTTCTATATGTATACTTCATTGCACATTACAAATTATACAAAATTAGTACCTGTATAAAAAGACACAAAAAATCACGTACAAAAGGCGGTTTTATTGCTAACTAGCAATCTCTGCCAGGCAACATCTATCAACGGAAGTGATAGACACATTTAGACTATATTATATATAGAATATAGATAATAATATAATTTAGATATAATATAATGATCATAATATTATAGTTGAGATGGATTCGCAAGGATGTATAGAAATGTAGTACATTCTACTACAATAAACAGTGCATGGACAATAAAAGGAACAAAACATGATATCCATATTTTAATGGTAATACAAAAATAAATGTATATAATATCTAATGGTGTATGGAAATTGAATAGGTAGTGTCAACTACAAAAGTATTTACACATTTAAAATTACAATACATCTTAACTTAGATTTCATAGATTCAGTTGGTGTCCTCGTTTTTTTTTTAAATTATAATATGATTAATTTGTCTTCATGTCGAGATTTTTAGAATCTTTTAGAGTGAAAAGTTTTAGGTTTTGTGATTTTGAATCTTCTAGAATACTTTTGTTGTCGACTGTACATTTTTATTTCACTGTTACATACATCTAGGGTCGATTTCCCAAGACTAACCTTTGTTTCTAGGAAAAATAGAGATGTTTTAAGTCGTCGACATAATTGGAGCACATCACTAAGCCGATAAAAGCACCATTAGCCGAGACGATACCGCGGCCCTGCCGTTCGAGGTTTCAAGCAATCCAGATTAAAAATACACTTATTCTGAAAGTATTTAATACTAAAATAAATTATGTTTTATAAGTATTTTTTGTAAATTGTGTCTCGGTTTTGCTCCTGTAGTAATAACGGGATGAAAAGTATACCATTTCTTAATAAGTGTAATCTACTTGCATGCCAAATGTCACCCAAATCTATTAAATAGTTTTTGTGTTAAACAGGAACAAACATTCATTAATCACCGCCAACTTAAGAATTTATGATTAATATTATAAAGAAGTATTTCCAAAACAGTTAACAACAAACGCACGGCCCCATTGAAATCTAGGTGTCTAATAATGACATCTCATTGAAGGTGATGAGGGTCATGCTTTTTTTCTCCCTCTTTTATTCCCTTTTGTGACGCATCCTTCCCTTGTGATCTATAATTTACAAAGTCATATTTTACGAAAGAAAGATTTATTCAAGAGCACATACAATAAAACAATGTACAAGACACTTAACAATTAAACATAAACACACACATAGAAAAAGAGAAAAGACATAGAAAAGTGTGACGCGTAATACTATTACGTAACATTTATGTATTACAGTTACAGAAAAAACAATATTTATTTCATATTTTAAAAAAGAAATAAACCCAGTCAAGACTTCTTAAAAATGTTTCAGAATAATGACTTGACGATAACACGAAATTGCATCCGTTACGAATGCCTGCACTCTTAAAGCTCTATACTATATACGTTTGAATGCTATATACAGTATAGTATATACTATAGAAATGTGTCGAATCATCTCTTTAGAGATTATTCTTTCAAATAGATAACGACGCTACAATTTTGTCTTAGTTATTTTAAAATTCTCTTTGTCTTGTCTTACTTCTAAATTAAAATGAAAATGTATTTAACGGGTAAATGTGGTCCTTTTCCGCCATGATACTTACGCGGAGATCTATAGGGTATCTATAAGAATTTTTCCACAATATATATTATGCTTAATAAATATCAAATAAACCTCAAAATATGTATAAATATTGTTTACATTTCAAGTTCTATGCATCCGTGAAACAGCACACGGAAATATTATTATTAACCCACAATTTATTTATCAAAACTTATATTTAGTAAAGCAATATTTGTTTAAATTATTTTAAAACAAAACGTACATAATAACTTGAGAAAAGAAATGCACGTGACTCTGTCATTGAATTGCTTTTTTTTATTTGATTTTTTCATTCAAAAAGTTAATGATTAATGGAAATTTTCTCTATTTAACTCGTTTTAATGACATAATGGAGTTCAATAGTCATCATTATATAATTATGACGATATTATAGCATTGTCTCATCCGGCTCGTATGTAATTTAAATCAATTATGTACTATTCTTGTCATGTAACAATGCTCCCAAGTTGTTCAGAAAGAAATGATTGAAAAACATTCATCCTATTAAGAGTGTAATAACGAGTAATGGACTAAAGAGGTTATTTCTTCTAGAACTTTCTTAGTAAAAATTACCAATAATCCTTTTACAATCTGTTCCGTATTCAAGTATTAAATCTTTTAATCCTTAATCAAATATTGTTGACGACCGCTGGCCCAGTGGTAGCACAACTTGGCGGGCCTGCGGACGATGATTGCTTCGTGCGTCCTCAGCAGGTCCGCCCGCCGAAAGGGTACGCGACTGAACACCGGTGGGTTTTAGTCGGTAGGCCGATTTTAGGCGAGTCCGACATAACCGCCTCCTTCTCCTCCGAGGAGGACGCGGTATCCGTAAGAGGATTTCCCCCCGTCAAAAAAAAAGTGGTAGCACAACTGCTTTCTGCGCGAAGGGTCGTGGTTTCGATCCCCACAACGGAAAATATATTTGTAATTTACATTTTGTATTGTTCTAGGGTCTGGGTGTTGCTATGTGTTGTATGTATGTATGTATTTACAAAAAAGAAAAGTATGTATATGTAATTAATTCCGTTATTTAGTTGCCATAACACAAGCTTCTGCTTAGCTTGGAAACAGATGGCGCTGTCTATAACTGTCCTGAAAATATTTATTTATTATATGTATAATTCATTAATAATAATCAGATATAACACCAGTTTTTTACGATTGTAAGGAATATGGATTTTCCAGTTAAAATAGTAATGTTAACCACCGGTGCTGATGGTTTTCTAGGTTAGTTTTTTATACAATTTTGTGTGTATAAATATAATAATGAAATAAAATAAATTATAAATTACAGTAACAAAAGCATTCAGACAACATTTTTACAATATTTTAATTTATTAAACTCGACTAATTGACTTACGATGTATTTTCGATTTCATTCCTTTATCTTTGCTCGCGTGATTTAGTCGAGTCTCGAGTACCCATGTAAGTCGCGTGATTGAATTCTGTGTATCACGTTTGACAGTAAATCAAAAACCAATATGGCCTGTCAAATGTTAATGGAAGTTTGTCAGTGCGACATTCTAGTGGTTATTGAAAGTGTCATTTCAGTTCTCAGAGTATTAATAGGCAGTCAGGAATATTACTAGTGAAATGATTCAGACATTCCCGTCTTGATTATCAATTTGAATTCACTTTATTCTTTGAGGATGCTGGGAAAAAAGCAATATAATTTTTAATACCCATCAGTTTCAGACTACTTTTCCCGTATAAGCAAAGCTATACGTGTGTACATTAAACAATAAAAAAAGTTTACGGAAATCTTTCTTACTGGTTTACCTTCCAACTAGCAAGTTATGTAAAATGGTGGTTACGCCTCTATCAGCCGCGAGAACCTTCTCGTCAAGAATTTATTTTTGGTTCCGATCTTTAAACGTAGATCGCGTGATTCAATTGTGTACGTAAAGTCGCGTGATTAAATTCTGCGTATCACGTTTGACAGTAAATCATAAACCAATATGGCTGCCTGTCAAATGTTAATGACAGATTGTTAGTGCGACATTCTGGTGGTAATTGAAAATGCCGTTTATCAGTTCAGGGTATTAATAGGTTGTGCGATAGAACTGCGCAATTCCAGGAACGATCTACGTAAAATGATTCAGAAATACCAGTTTTGATCTTCAATTTCAGTTCGTTCGCTGCGTATTACTATTTTAATATTTTTAGCTTCAAAAATAAAACAAAAAACTAATTGCAGCGTTATATATCTTGTTTTAGACATAGTCGTTAAAGCTATACCTACTATTTATAATAAAAATATCATAGAGTTACTTAGCATATTCGTTTTTTGTTTTCAATGGCAGTCGGCAAATCAAAGATTGTTATACCTTGGTACACTTTCAGGAGTCATTTGTAACGAACTAATCTATTGTGGATTAGTTAGTTGTGGATACACTAAAAATGTAAGTCTGCAAGCAAACCTTTGCAGTTAAGTAACTACTTATGTTCCCTTGCTATTTGGTAACAGAAATAAATTGTGCATTTGTTTGTCCATGCAAAATTTCCATTTTCCCTGAAGCATATGGATAAGCTATGTATAAAGATTTCTTTAAAATCCTTAAGGATATTTCAAGTTTTTCACCTAAGCCGCAAATAACCCGACGATTTTTTACGAAATGGTGCTCGAGTCTAACTCGGGTCTTTTAGGGTAAGGTACGCCTTTTCTTAAAGCCTCCATTTTGCGTTTCATCATCCATGACGTCACGGGTACAACATTACATAACCAAATATCCATCCAACCAAAAATTTAATTCACAACAGATACGCAACTCATTAACAATTAATCCTATGATAGTTATATAACGAGTAATCTTCCAAATCACGTGTCGTCGGAAACGGTCAGTAAGCCCGGAAAATACCTAGCTATAAGCCTGGGGCAGTTTCCATTAATAGGCGCGTCATATTGTATCCCAGACTTATATAATAACTACTATTAACTAGCGACCACTACCGACTTCTCACGTATCTTATGGACGTATTATATAAAAACACCACTTTAGAATCATTCTATCTATTAAAAAATATATTTTTGCTATAAAAAGTTTTATACTGTAGCAAAAAGTAATTTCGAATTTTATAAGAATCAATCCAATACTCTCGAAGTATATTCAATACAAACAATCATTCGAATCATTTCTTTTTATTAAAAATATATTCTATATTTATTAATCTATCTATACATATAATAAAAACGTAACGTGTCGCTGTCTGTACATGGTAGATACATGAGAAAAAATATTACAGGAGACCTTTATTAACGCAATAGAAACCAAAACAATGATTTTTGGAATTTTTGTCTGTTTGTTTGTGCACGCTAATCTCAACGGAAACGGCTTATCCTCTCTAGATAGGGGTTTCAATGATATATTGTGGTAAGCTTAACTTAACATTTAATTCATGTCAATCGGTTGATAAATAAAAAAGTTATGGCAATTTAAAGAATCACGTTGAACTCGCTGAACGTTTGTTGGTGCGGATTAGGCATTTTCAAAAATGCTGCCCAAAGTCACTTTTCTGCGCGGGCGGAGTCGCTGGCACAGCTAGTATAGAATATATATAATAGTATAAATAGGCGGGGTAAAATACAAATTAGTTTTTTTTTAAACACTCATATTTATTATTGTAGAATTATTTTTGATAAACGCCATTACAACGTCACAAACTCACAAAATTTTCATATTTACATTATCAGTTAGGTACTACGTCTAAAGGTACATTAACTCATTACTGATTACGGGTTACAATACGTACATCGCATTTCACTTTATCGGAGTAGGTTAAGTGATAAAAACCCATATGTTTTGTAGACTAATGGAGTTGGTTGGACCTGACACGTGTTAGTTAATTTTTAGAGAATTTAAATTGTTTATCAAAAACTCTTCAGTGTGTTAGTGCAAATAGAAAAATCTCTTTATTTATTTGAAAGCAAACTTCTAGTTTAAGGATCAACATATTATGTACTCATACCTAATGTATAAAAATACTTCGTGTTTTTTTATTTGAAGTTTTGCAAAATTAAATTTTTAAACCTAACTGAACCTTACCATATATTTAAATTATATATTACTAGCCGCTCCCCGCGGTTTTACCCGCGTTTATGTATGTATTACACACATAAACCTTATTCTTGAATCACTCTATCCGATAAAAAAAACCGCATCTGTTGCGTAGTTTTAAGCATTTATAGGGACAGATAGTCGGCGGATAGCTACTTTGTTTTATACTATGTATATTGATATATGTATTATTATAATATTAATCTTTTGGTATAAGCAATTTAGCGTTGAACAAGAGCATTATGACAAAATAAATAAATAAATATTTTCAGGACATTTATACACAGCGCCATCTAGTTCCAAGCTAAGCCGAAGCTTGTGTTATGGGAACTAGATAACGGAATACATTACATAATACATATACATACTTTTCTTTTGTAAATACATACATACAATACATAGCGACACACAGACCCCAGAAAAATACAAATGTAAATTACAAATATATTTTTCCGGTGTGGGAATCGAACCCCCTTCACGCAGAAAGCAGTTGTGTTACCACTGCGCCAAGCGGTCGTCAATTGTGCAACAAATTCAATGCTTGACAAAAGATTAGTTCTGTCGATTCAAAACTAGTACAAAATGGTGTAGTCTGTTTGCTAGGCATGGTCTGAGCTGTAGGAAAGTGTTTGTGAACTGGATAGGAATCTGCCTTAAGCCCTAGGGTCGAAGCCCTACACGTGTCCACGTGCAGCCGCGTTAATAGCTTGTTTGATCGAACTGCTTGTTTGAGCTAAATTGAGTTTGTCGCGTGCTTTAAGATAGATACTGTTATCAATGACCGACCGACCGCTTGGTGCAGTGCTAATCAAGTTTTGTGCATTTGATTCCGAGGAATTGCAATGAGTTATAGTTTTTAGTGCTCGAATATAAAATGTTAAGCGTGGTTTCGTTGGAACTTTGCGGGGAAATAGTTGAAGATTATGATTTTTCTTAAACTGTTCTGCATATCTATTATATAAAAATGAATGGCAAAATGTGTTGGTAAGCGCATAACTCCATAACAGCTGAACCGATTTACATAATTCTTTTTTTAGAATACTCCTGGATGTATGAGGATGGTTTTTAAGCAAAATATTATACGTATATAATATATGTTTCGTGTAGGATTTGTACAGCGTGAACGAAGTTGCGTTGGGCCTGCTAGTATAATATAGATACTTTTGTTATAAATACGATAGTTTGTAGTAATAATGACTTTTCGTTTTTCGGTGCTAAGTAAATACATACAAAGTGCGAAAGATAATCAGAACCTTTTGTATCGCTTCGCTTAAGTTGGATAAAAACACTCAGTCAATAAACTTAGCTAATACACACATCGACCATACGTTTCTCGCGTGATTTGACGAATCTAATAATTCACAGACTATTAGCTGTATTTGATAGAAAATTTATATAACTTATTAAATAAAATTTATTAACAAAACTGGGTACTTATTTTATTATTGTAAGATGTGTTGTATTACACCATATTTCCGGTAAAAAAAAAAGAGTCAAGTCAAAAAAGATTCATTACTGTTGTGTTGAAAAAGGGAGAAGAAACTGATAAATTAATATTTATATATAATAATTTATAGACGAAGAGAAAGGAACAGGGGATGAGAGGAAATATAGCCCCCTCCCCCCGTTGTCTCAAGACCCATGAAACGCATCTCTGACTAGGTGCCATAAAAGACGACAACATAACAGATCTTGATAGAGATTGATTGATCCAGGTTGATAAATAATAAATTTAAAGTTAATAATATATTATTTTAAATAAAAACCTAAATAAACATAAATTGATTTAGGCTTATATTTAATATAATTTAACACAAAACGCTTTCAGGAACCCCATAAATCACTGAAAATGTCAAATAAAAGCCAGTCATTAAACAAAACCTACATATATATATATATATATATATTACTAGCATCGCCTCGCTTAAGTTGGATAAAAACACTCAGTCAATAAACTTAGCCAATACACACATCGACCACACGTTTCTCGCATGATTTGACGAATTTGCGTAATTCACAGACTATTAGCTGTATTTGATAAAAAATCTATATAACTTATTAACTCTTTCAGTCTTGGTGGTTAGTGTCAATAACCACCTTTTTCCAATTTTTTATATTAAAATCTACGACATGTACCGACAATCGCGGGAATTATCATGAATGTCTGTACCTTTTTTGACAAGATGCGACCAATTGGCGGCATATTCGATGAATGACTTTTTATTTGTTTTAATTAGAAAATTACGCTTACGTAATTTTTGTCTTGTGTTTGATAAAAAATATCCGTGAAAGGTGTTATTAACGTTTTTCTTCAATGTTTTGTATTATACTTATTCTCCTATATCTATTTCATATGTATGTGTATGAAACTATCATTACTTTTATATTTTCAATGTGTAATGACCACGAAAATAAAGTGGTTAGTAAACTAACCACCGTGACTGTCGCAGGTTTATAGGTTTGATCTACATTAGAGTTAGGCATGTACGTATTTAGGTATTTTTGTATTTATTTCGGTATTCCGCGCAAACTAAATATTAGATATATCGAAGAATATTTGTTGGAAGATATTCCTTCAGATATCGAGAGTCTTTGGAGCGATGACGATACAGAAGATCAGCCAGATCTGTGGTGTTAGGCGATTTGATTGGAGAAGTTGATTATGACAACTTTAACTCCCATGATGACGTCCCTTTGTCTAGCTTAGTACTTCGCAATCTTTAATCTAGAGAGACTAACACCGTAAACTCAAACAGACCGGTTACAATAGCTCCAAAATGGAAGAAAGAAGAATTATAGTATAGTCAATGTTTTTTTTATTTATTATATTAAATTATTTTTTTTTTAACCGACAGACAGACAGACACATCAAACTTACAAAAATTGTTGTTTTTGGTGATGTACAAGTCATAACCTTTCATTTGATACCCCACTTGAGCATATTTGTAGACATTCGGTTTTTCTTCCCCACTTTAACCCCCCATAACTATTAAACAGCTAAATCGATTTTAATCAAATGTGTCTAAGAACTCTCACCCGTAAAACAAATTTAATACAAAAAAAACTAAATTGAAATCTGTTCATTCGTTTGGGAGCTATGACACTAAAATATGTCCAGTGCGTACTGTATAGCTGTGTAGTACATAAAAAAATGCCTCTTTGTCAGCTTTTTTTCAGATTTTCATTAAAACTATTTTTTTTCTTTGTTTAGTTGTGGAAAATTTCATTATAACATACAATAATATATAAAATATACGTAACTTTTATTTGTTTCGTTTCTCTCAATAGTCACGGTGGTTAGTGTCACTAACCCCCTCATTCCTCGAAAGCCTTCATACCTAGATTTTTTTTTCACACTTTCAGTGATATTTTAGCCGTAGACAATCCCAAAAAAATAATGCTTACATTCAACATATTCTTAATATAAAAGTGTGACGGAAAGAGTTAAATAAAATTTATTAACAAAACTGGGTATTTATTTTTATTTTATTATTGTAAGATGTATACACCATACACCATATTTCCGGTCCAAAAAAGAGTCAAGTCAAAAAAGATTCATAATTGTTAAGTGTTTAAAAAGAGAGAAGGAACTATCAAATAATACTATAGACAAAGAGAAAGGAATAGGGGATGAAAGGAAATATAGCCCCCTCCCCCCGTTGTCTCAAGACCCATAAAACGCACCTCTGACTAGGTGCCATAAAAGACGACAACATAACAGATCTTGATAGAGATTGATTGATCCAGGTTGATAAATATTAAATTTAAAGTTAATAATATATTATTTTAAATAAAAACCTAAATAAGCATAAATTGATTTAGGTTTATATTTAAAATAATACATTATTAACTTTAAATTTAACACAAAACGCTTTCAGGAACCCCATAAATCACTGAAAATGTCAAATAAAAGCCTTCCATTAAAGAAAACCTACATGCTATTCAGTGCACGTGCATTAAATTAAATCAAATAAATATAAAAACTAAAGAAATTTAATACAACGACATCTCGACCCGGATCTCGGCACAAAGGCGTTACAAAAAATACTTTTATTAATGACTTAATTCGTTATATAGAATTAAACTTTTTGTCCATAGTCAGTTATCAAAATTATAATTTTCTAGCTCTCGGATTCCGGATCTTATGTGTATAGAATGATAAGTTTGCCCCGCGACTTCTTCTGTATAAAATTATTTAATACCATTTTTTGGATATTTTTTAGTTACTAGCGACCAACCCCGGATTCGCTTGACACCTTCGGCATTGAAACCATCACTCTATCTATAAAAACGCATGATGAAATCAGTTTTTTTTTGTTATTCTATTAAGTGGTGAGACGAGCTGGACGCCCTGATGGTAAGAGAAACGCCAGCCCATAACCAATGCAGTGCTACTCACAACTTTGCTCAGTTGCTTAGTTTTCAATATTTAAGCATACAGGGACAGACTTTATTTAATACTATGTAAAGATGGTGATAACGAAGTATTGAAATCGTAATAGTTTAGTTTTTGATATTTTTATTTGAGTTTTAGAACCTATTAATGTTATCAAGGTTTTTTATTTTACTATTTTTTATCTATGTTTTTAACCATTTTTTACACAAATAAGGCATATAAGATTCTTCGATGTACATCATAAGATACTTTTTTTGTTAGACAAATGATTTATTAGTTTTAGCGTGATGGAACAGACGGACAAAGAGACAGACAGACTTTCGAATTAATAATATAAACAGTAATTTAAAATTTCATTTGGATTTGCGGTTTATTGCTTTTAAATTGTAGGTACACTCTCATTCCATTGCAATTATAATTTGAGTAATGTTTACTTTTATATTAATATTCTGTGCAATTGTTAAAATAATTAAATACCAGATTTGATTGGTCAACGACTTCAATGCTGAAAAAGAAGAAAATTCTAATATATATTATGTTTGTGCTTGATTGTGCTTTAATTTTTCAATTACATATTAAGTTTTTAAAATACATTGAGTTACAATTTAACATCGGTATTTTTTAACCCCTGACGCAAAAAGAGGGGTGTAATATGTTTGATGTGTCTGTCTGTCTGTGGCATCATAGCTCCCGAACGAATGAACCGATTTCAATTTAGTTTTTTTTTTGTATTACAGGTGTTTTACGGGCGAATGTTCTTAGACATGTTTGATGAAAATCGATCCGAGCAGTTTAAAAGTTATGGGGGGTTAAAGTGGGGAAGAAAAACCGAATGTCTGCAAATATGCTCAAGTGGGGTATCAAACTTGTACATCACAAAAACAACAACTTTTATAAGTTTGACGTGTCTGTCTGTCGGGGTTTTTTTAAATTTAAAATTAAATATAATAAATAAATAGGGGATAAAAAATTTGTACGGGTTTAGTGCGATAATTATTGTGTTTGACACACTGTTTTTATTTTTTTTTGTAAATTAAATTTTATGTTAAAAAGTGTTCGTAAATAAATGAAAGCTACACGTATATTGTTAATTGTATTATGACTGTTCATATATTTCATTATTAAATTTTCAATTGTTTTTGCGTTCGTCAACAGGAGAATTTATATTCTTGTCTATAGATAACAGACAGATTAGTCTATTCGTAAAATTTTCCGCTCACTACAAATTCTAGTAGAATTTTGACTTAACAATTCAAAGCGTGATTATCATTTTCGGTGCCTCCGGTTGGGGTAGCAACAGACAATACCTTTGAAATGTAATTCGTACGTATTTGCATGAGAAATAAAAACTTTTTTCAATCTCGATTCATGGTCAGGGTCATGTTGTGTAAATTATACATGAACGATGTTAATATTAATGAGGGTGGGTGTACATGGAGATCTGTCTGGAGATTTTTTGGTTATCTTAGATTTTTAGTAACTATTTTTTATGTTTAAAGATTGGATAGTATTTGAAATGGCTATTATACCTATTTAGATGATTTTTTTAATGAATTGGTATTTGCTGTGTAATTATCATATCCAAGACGAATTTACGAATAAGAAAATGGTGGTATTCAATTTTTTTTATACATATTTCTTTAATTATTGAAGGTAAAATATTATATTAGGCCTTATTACTTGCGGAGATATACTGGTTCAAACTTTTCCAAGATGGCGGACGATCTATCAAAGTCAGCAAATAAAGGAAATTCTCTGTCTCTATTCCTCATTTTCAAATTTTAAAGTATTAAAAATGTATTTTATTTAGTGGCTACTCATTCTCTTATTAATTAAACTGTCGTCCTAGCCGGTGGTAAATGACTGTTTTGTAATAATATGAGTTATGATCATGTTAAAATGTTAA
Organism: Eurema hecabe; assembly: GCA_026213755.1. Lineage (NCBI taxonomy): Eukaryota > Metazoa > Arthropoda > Insecta > Lepidoptera > Pieridae > Terias > Terias hecabe. The sequence continues at coordinate 2,614,798 of JADANM010006423.1, forward strand.
AATATCATATTATATACTAGTTCAAGTATATTGACTTTTTGTTAACTTTGACTTTGAGTACTAAACAGAAGAAATGAGGAAAACGAGACCACAGATACATTATCCTCATAAATTTGCTAGTTATCTTAAGATTTATCTCGCGTCCATCTGTCCGTGTATGGCAGTGCTCCCAGGTGCCAGGTACAAAATAAAAAATAGTTTTAGATGCACATACATACATGTTTTCTTGAAACGAAAATACATCCATTTTGTTTTTTTGTTTTCATATTGGCGCGAAACTTATTTCCGTTGCGATGTTTTGGAACTGAATTCGAAATTATTTTTTTAAATTCGAGAATTCTTTTTCATTGCCAGTATATAATAATGGGTTTAAATCGCTCAATATGTAATAGAATCTAACTTTAAAATAAACTGACTAAGTAATTATGGATCTTGGGTAGTTTTTTTTTAAATAAAATTTTGGACTGGTGTCTTTTCTAACCTTATAGCACTATGGCAATTATTAAGAATCTATTGATACCTTATTTCTTTAAATCGTTTCTTTTTAGGTTGGATTACACAACCCTACATATAGATAAATTATCAAAATAATTATCCTTTATTTTATTTCGTTGTAGTCGGATAAAAAATATAAAGAGATTACTTGTGTAGCTGTAAAATGTAAATTTCCGAGACTATTAATTCAATTCTTATTAAAAATTAATCAAAATTTTAATAGGAATTGAGTTTAACAGACAGCAATATTATTTCTAAGCACTATAATTATATGTTTGACGTATTTAAACGTCTTATGACGTAATTCAATGATCTCCAGCCAGTCAACAGTAAATTTGAAGAAGATGAGGCCTTGCCACATAAAGAAAAATATATCATAATTTAAATTAAGAACAAACAACCAATACATCATTTAAATAAAATTATTTATTAATTTTATAATTTTGAAATAAAAAAAACTATGGAAGTCAAAATTAAATTTAAAACACCAAAAAACCAAAATAATTAACTTTTAACTTATTAAATAATATCCATATACATATTTAATATAATAGACAGAAATTACACGTGCAAGCTTTTAAAGTTTATATTTCTTTGTGTTTTATTGTACATGTAATGAAGAATAAATAAATAAATATCTATGAAAGTATGAATGAAAAGGATATGAATAAAAGGATACAGATAATAATTAAAAGTGACCTCGATCCGACTTCCTTGACAACACACCTCCGCTTATTAGATGGAAGCCCTAAAGCTAAGCACACGTTTTCCTGTTTTCTTACGTTCCGGGAAAGCGTAAGTGTTTTATAACAAACATTAACCGATCCATTAAAGCCTTATTTATTTTTTATCTATTTTTCTCTGCTTATGAACATAAGTACTTCAAGGAATATTTTTTTTTTATTTTTTTATTTTTATGAAAGGAACGCCAACATGGCGTACGTTTGTTAAACAATTACCACAAAAACACGTATATCTACACAAAGTAAAAGAACGTAGCCACACTTACAGGCGTCCACGACATGCACACATATTTAAATATAAAAAAAAAAACTAGATATTCTAGAATATTCTAAAATACTAATTTATTATTAAAGTCGGATGAGCTGTTATCGATTTTTGTAGTTAGAAACGCATTTAGCGGTTTTTTTTATAAAATAACGTATAATATAACGTTGCTTTTGTACCAGGATCTTTAGTTAAAGCTCATCCTACTAAATTTATGAACACGAAAGTTTATAAGGAAGTGTGTTAGTATAATTGTTGCTATTTACGCAAAAACTATTGATTAGATTTGGCTGAAGTATGGAAAATAAAGAAATCATGAATGAATCCATTTTTTTTGTTTACGATGGGTAATCCGGTTAAGGACATCGTCCATGCATCCTGGGGGCTACATGAACGACATTTATTATGGTGTAGATTAACACATAGGATACTTTTTATCCCGAGTTCCCGATATTGAAACAAGAATTACAGGGTTAAATACATTGAGCGTGGCTAGTAAGTAGCTTCATCATCATCATTACATAGTATAACTAACTAACTAACTCTGCCTTGTATGTATATTCTCGAAATATGTAAATTTGCTCACCAACACCAGGACTTTTACACCAGGCGAGAGGACATACAAACGAAATACATACTAAGACACAAAAAACGGCTCAACCTACCAACATCTCGCTTAAAAATACACTCCACCAGTCCTCTGGTAATGTCAGTAAAGTTATATAATGTGCTATGTACCAGAGACCATAAGAAAAGAGAAAAAAATCCATTTATTCGTAAATAAATTAAAAAATATGTTATTAAAAAAGGCGTACTATAGTGTCGATGAATATTTAAGAGACAAATCGTTAAAACAGAAAAAATAAAGTTTTAAGAATTTAAATTATAATACAAAATGCAAATACAAAATGCCAATGCTATATTTATGATTAAAATACATAGTGTTTGTTATAATATAGTTTTTAGGTTAGTATATTTTTAGAATAAGTTGTATTGTTATAAGATACTGAATTTATAAGCCCTCTCCACATTTATATATTATCCTTGCTGTGCCCGACGGGGCCCACGATTGTTACATACCTCTTACAATGTTTTACCACCTAAGTCTACATTGTGGAATGCAATTAATAAAGAAATTGAAATTGAAATTGAAATTGTATTAAACAAAGTGACTTTCTTTTGTCTGCCCATACGTATGCAGTTTTTTAATACATAGATAGAGTGATTAGAGAGAAAGGTTTATATTAAAAATATATACGTGCGAAGCCAGAACTGGTCGCTACTATATTATATATAATCTACATACTATGTTATATTAAAGCAAGTTTATCTGTGACGTAAATACACAATGACTCATCAAATTTTAACAAATACTTCCGAGAATCAGGCTTCCTTGAAATATCACCTGCTGATCCTTATTGATATGTTGTCCACGAGTCTATTTGATCTTGTTTGTATGTAATTACTTGTTAGCTTCCGAGAATGTTGGGGCACATGTCAATTTACGAAATAATTAGTGCTATAAAAATACACAGCGCGCTCTTAAAGTAAAAGTCAAATGTGGCATTGTTCTTGTAATGAATTTTTTTGATACTAAATGTGTTCTACGGTTTCGCACGTGTTATTTTAGATAATGGGGTAATATGGGGAAGAAAAGTTTACTATGTGTTAAAAGAGGGTCTAATCTACCTGCATGCGAAAGTTCAGCCAAATCGATTTAGCAGTTTTTACGATAAAGAATAACAAAAATGCTTACGTCCTATGAAATTTCTCATTTATAACATAACTAGCTGACTCGTGCCCACTTCGTTGGACATAATGTTCATTCCTTTTCGGTTTTTTATATAGTCTATGACACTCAGCAATAAGGTGGCTTTCTATTGGTGAAAGAATTTTTAAAATCGGTTCTGTAGATCCGGAGTTTACCGTTTACAATTTAACAAACACACAAGCTTTACTTCTTCATAATAATATTATAGATATAGACTAAGGATGCTATTTGCGACTATCCATTATTATATTTATTATGTTTTGGTTTGACAATTCATTGGCGTATCTAAATCTACTATTTTTTTGGTTTGTCAATTATTTTACTCATTGTGGCTTATGTGTCTATCTATCATTGACTATATTAAACAGAAAAAAATTGGCAAAAATTGGAATGAGGTTTTACGCGAGTAAAATCGTAATAATGGATCGTAATCTAGGTCACCTTAAATTATGTTAGTCCACTAATCAAAACCTTTTTCTATTGGAAAATCTTTTCAAATACCAGGTGTTTGGAGACATATAGAAAGCATATATATTCATGCTACTCACGTAACCCAGGATTCCACAGGTGTGACAAGGACGGTATATGTTTTGTACGTGACATACATACGTAACATTTGACTCCTTGTTTGTTGTAACTTATTTGGTGTTTTAATGATTAATTCTTAACACATGTCAATATATGAGGCATCTAATTAATTGGTTAAATAAACATAAGAACAGCCTTCAAAAGTTCTTAAGGACCTTCAGTTCTTATATCGAACTCGAATCTAGTAATACCTTTTTTTGTTAGAGGTGGCAAACGAGCAGGCGAGCCACCTGATGGAAAGTGGTCATCGCCGCCCATCAACACTCGCAGAGCTTCACAGCTCTGGAGTGAGTTGAAAAGATGTAGTTTAAGACAGGAATTAATTCTCACAAATTAGAAAAGAGATTTTGCGATCGTGTTGTGACTTGCTCAGACTTATTGGCGTTTCGGAAGACCAGCGCTGTAGTAAGAACCTTTACTGTAGAATAAGAATAAGTAGCGGCCGTTTTTTTTAATAAATAACGTAGTCTTAAAATACCCTTTATACCCTTTGGCATTATGCCACCAGCGTGTATAAGCTGCTGTTGGTTTTCAATAAGTTAGGGTGGATCGAATAAGATGCCCATCTTCACGCAAAAACCGCGCCTAGACGTGGAGTTGCGGATAGATAGTTGGGGCAAAGTATACTATTCTACAATAAGCTTCCTAAGAGCGTCAAGAATCTAACTTATTCCAAGTTTAAAAGCCTCGTAAAAAAATGTCTAATTAAAAATACATTAAATGAATATATTAAAGACTAGCTGTGCCAGCGACGTCGCCTAACCCGCGCCAACAAACGTTCAGCAAGTTCAACGTGATTCTTTAAATTGCCATTACTTTTTTATTTATTTACCGATTGACATGAATTAAACACAAAATGTAAAGTGAAGCTTACCACAATATATCATTAAAAACCCTATCTAGATAGGATAAGCAGTTTCTGAGATTAGCGTGCACAAACAAACAGACAAACAGACAAAATTCCAAAAATCATTGTTTTGGGTTCTATTGCGTTAATAAAGGACTCCTATAATTTTTTTTGTCATATATCTTCCATGTACAGACAGCGACTCGGTACGTTTTTATTATATGTATAGATTGTATGTTCTTATTCTAAAAAAAGCGACTATCAGTCTCTTGCCATTTCTTCTCTGTAAAAACTGCCTTCCGAACCGGTGGTAAATGTTTTGAAATACCATGACGATTCAAAAGTGTTACTTTATGTAGCCTAATTGAATAAAGATACTTTTGACTTTGACTTTGGCTATCAGCCCGTGAGACTATACCAGAAGCATGATATAGGGTTTCTAGCAAACAAAACTCCACTGTGTTCCGTCTTATTGCAGGGGAGAGGTCACGGCCAAGTTTGCAGCTCTTCCGTGACTGATTTACGCCGTAGACGTCTTACAAGTCATTTATTAAAATTAATTTTTAATTTTCTTTATACTTATTGTAGAGATTACTATCGATGCATCTGAGCATCAATCATTTCTTTTTGCTCAATATCGTATATAAGTATTTTATGTCCTAGGCGTCCCTGAGCAGGACGATCTAATGGAAAAGAGATTTATATGGTTATAATAATACTTTAGAAAGCTTCTAATATAACCCTTAGCGGAAATTTGTCACAGTGTAGGATATCGATCGAACCCACAACCCTTAGCTCTGAAGGAATTTCTGTTACCACTGCACCAAGCGTCAAAGTAAAAAAAAGGGTTTAAGGAACTTGCAAGAAATGTACAAATTGTATGTTATTATTAGTTTTTAATTTGTTTTCAATGTTATTGTTGTTTAATAGTATATTAAGTTCCTTTTCATAAACCTAGGTATCGGTGATTGTCCTTGCATCGCGCTTTCGTTTTGAAGTTTCCAGTGTTTATATTGTTATAGGTCGCGTCACGAATCTTTAGCGCTGAACGAAACCTGCGCAGAAATAAAAAAAAGGTATTGAGGTAACGGCGCGGCGCGAGCGTTTATTGGTTGTCCCAGTCGTGTTGTCTTTCTCGCACCAATACGTCAATTACGAGCGCGATTCTACCGATGCGCAGCTATTCTCGTCCAGCGCTAAACATAAATGACGCGTACTATAATACGTTAATTAAAGCCGACTTCAACAGCAGTAGAGTTTCATTCATATAGTGACAGTGTACGCATTGACAATTGTTTAGTTAACTTTATCGAAGCTGATGATTGCCCAATTGTTCTCTAGCCTTGAGCAGACGGAAGACTTGTATTTTTATCTATCGAGACAGGACACTGCAAAATAACAATTATGTTAGTAAAAAAAAAATATCGCGTTTAGTGTGACAGTTTAGTATATAATCAGCAACATGAATCCTAGTAGCATTAAAATATTTATAAATTTTGTTCTTTTGAAATAAACTCTTTTATAACAATGATATAAAAGCTATTCTAAGTTTCTGAAGTTTGTTTAAACAACAAATACGAATTCATTACGATTTATATAAGTTTGAAAATAACTTCGTATGAATTATGTTATAATACTTATAATAATTAATTAGAACATAATTTGCTAGACGAGGACTTTGCGTAATTTAGAAATAAACTTTGATTTCTGATAATTACTTTAATAATTTGTTAAAATAACCTCTATGAGCTTATATTAAGGTATAATTAGCGTATGAGAAGATTATATCTATCAGTGACCAATTCACAATGCCCAGTGCCCAATGCCCATTGCCCAATGCCCAATGTTCAATGTCCAAATCCCAATGCATAAATCCCAATGTTCCATATTCCCACATCACCAGACACAACAAGTAAATAACGTATAAACATCGTATCAGTTATCCAAAAAAGGCACCGACATTGTTCTCGAAGAATAACTCATACAGTTAATTGTGAAGAACGGCATAGTTTTGAACATGATAAATCGCATCGTTTAACTTGTAACAGGAATTATCTCATATCTTCCGCGATACTCATGACTTGACATCGAAATTAATTCGTCGAGATTAATTGGTTAATTACTAGTGCATGTATGGAGAACTGATATTTTATATTTAATACTGTTTAAGGTGGTTCCACTCGTTCCCTAGATGGATTAACAGAATCTTTATAATAAGATTAACTTTATGTGAAGACCCTTTATTTCTGGGACGTTTTAAGGTTATACAAGTCTACGGGTCTTTTGAAGCCTTGAAAAAAATTATATACACCTAATAGGACAGTTCTATTCAGTACTCATGGTGGGCCTACCAGTGTTTTAAAAAATACTAGCCACGCGGCGTGGTTTTTCCCGCATTTATGCATGCCTACATGCATTTATACTGAAGCCTTCCTTTTGAATCACTCTATTTGATAAAAAACCCGCATGAGATGAGAATTGGTTGCGTAGTTTTAAAGATTTGAACAGAGAGGAGAAAGTGACTTTTTTATGCAATGTAATGATCTCTTACAATAAGTACAAATATATAAGTTAGTAGTTTTAATCTTAAGCACTTTATAAAAAAACCGGCAAGCGGCTCAGATGTAAGAGCATAACAGAATAAGGCAGTTGTTTAAGCAATTATAATATTAGTGAGGTTTAAAGAAATTGTTTTATTTTTATAACAATTTTATAAGCGTTATTTAAATTAAGAAAGTGTATACCTTTTAAGCTTAAGAATCCCTGTCGTGAGGTTTTTTTTGCGGTACGCCTCTCCGTATCCCATATACGTAATATGGTTTGAATGACGCATTTGTGACGTAAATTGTTGATTTTTTGTTTTTTTTTTAGTCGATTAGGACGATTGATAACAAGGATATTGAACAAATATAATGTTACAATGTTAAGGTAGTTTTAAATCTCGAACGTTTTAAGAAGGTTAGTAATAATCAATTAATGCTTTTCCAATATTTTAAATTGAAATTTTTTCTTTGTTACATTTTTTCTGTCTAAGGAGAGACTTTTAAATATAGTCATAAATGAAAAAAAGAATAGTTTATTGGATTCGTACTAATTATTTTTAATTTTAATTTATAAATGAGCTAATAGCTCTTAATAACACACACGCACACACCATACCTATGTAGCAATAATATTATATAATAGACACGTTATACCCATACAAATCAACCGAAAAAAGTGTTCCTCACAGCAGCGGCAGCACACATACATACAAGTCAATGCTACAGAAGAAGATAAATGATAAATCCAACAAGAAAAAAGACATGGTTATTTTAGTTCCGCGTGACTGCATCGGCAACCAATCATCTAAAGGTCTTAATTAGGATGTTTCTGCGTCTTCAAAAATTTGCGCTTAAAACATATCTATATAATATCATTGCTATGTAGTGTAAATATGTATTGTTTTTTTTCTGGCGCTTTTTTTTTCTTATTTATAATTCATACTAGCTGTAGCCCGCGACTCCGACCGCGTGGACTTTCATATAAACTTTGACCCTCACCCTTACCCCCTTATAACCCTTTTTCCAGTTAAAACGTAGCCTTTGTTTTATCTCAGGCTCCAGACCATCTGTGTATCAAATTTCATTACAATCGGTTCAGCGGTTTGGCCGTGAAAGCGTAGGTATAAAAAGTTTCAGGCCCCGCGCAACCTTTTGGGGGTTGATTTAAAAAAACAAAGTAACCTATGTCCTTACCCAGGCTCTAGACCATATGTGCACCAAATTTCTTTCTAATCGGTTCAGTAGTTTTTGCGTGATGGAAAGACAGACAGACAGAGTTTACTTTCGCATTTTTAATATTAGTATGTATTGTATTGGATAATTCGATATTAATAACTCAACAGTCTCATTGTGTGACAATAGTACATGACATATACAAACATAAAATAACAATTGTCATGTTTGTTCTAATATTACGTGTTTATTTTATAGGACAGTAGAACTAAATGTAGATCCCC
>JADANM010006423.1:2645905-2658931 GCA_026213755.1 Eurema hecabe
TTTAAAGTGTGTTTTGCTTCATAACGGTAATAAGTTCGGATCTATACCCATTGCACATTCGGTGACTTTAAAAGAAGAATACGCAAATATTTCTAAGGTTCTGGAAAAAATTAAGTATCAAGATCATAAATGGGTCATTTGTGTCGATCTGAAAATGGTTAACTTTCTTTTAGGTCAACAAGGGGGATACACGAAGTTCCCTTGTTTCATGTGTCTCTGGGACAGTCGTGATAAAAAACACCATTGGTCACAAAAAGTTTGGCCAGTGCGGGAAGAGCTAAAAGTTGGTACAAAAAATGTTATAAATATGCCTTTAGTTAGCCGAGATCGCATCATACTTCCACCACTTCATATTAAACTCGGCATAATGAAACAGTTTGTGAAGGCGCTTGACAAAAGTGGCGATTGTTTCAATTTTCTTTCACGCAAGTTTCCAGGATTAAGTACAGAAAAATTAAAAGCTGGTATTTTTGATGGGCCACAGATTAGGCAACTCGTGAAAGATCCTAATTTTGTCAAATCAATGACTGAAGTCGAATCCAAAGCTTGGAAGTCATTCGTTTTGGTTATGAGTAATTTCCTAGGCAAAAAGAAATCTGACAACCACGTCGAGCTTGTTGAGTCCATGCTATCGAACTTGCAAGAGTTAGGGTGCAACATGAGCATAAAAATCCACTTCCTGCACTCACATTTAGACCGATTTCCACAAAATCTAGGTGATTTTAGTGAGGAGCAGGGTGAAAGATTCCATCAGGATCTTCGAACAATGGAAGAGCGGTATCAGGGGCGGTGGGACTCACATATGATGGCAGACTACTGCTGGAGTTTGCAACGTGATCTACCTAAAGTCGTCCATTCAAGAAAATCGTATAAAAGATCATTTGATAGTGTTCAATAGAAATTTTGTTAACATCATTTATTAATTTTCTGTACTTTTTTATCAAAATAATAAAACTCTACATTTTAAAAACTGAAGCTGTTAGCAATCTTTCAGTATTTTTTTCATACTCAGGGCCATAGAAATACCCAATAACAGATAAAAAAATAAAGGAAATAAGACTTGTGTTGACCAGTGTTATATTTGTATTCTTCAAGCGAGTTCAAACAAGGATAAACCATATGACTGTTATGTGAAAAACATATAATGTGTATGAGGAAGTCTAAAGATATCAAAAATTTAAGGTGCAAAACTATTTTGTTAAAACAATATGTTTTAATACAACGTATAAACTTTCCTTTTTATATAAATTATGCAGATTCAAGCTAATCGAAGTGTATATATATCATAACATAGTATAAAACAGTTGCTTTCTTCTGTTTGTCCTTAATCTCTATGCATGCTTAAATCTTTAAAACTGCGCCACCAAATTCCATGGAGTTTTTCTATCTGATAGAGTGATTCAAGAGAAAGGTTTTTGGGTATAACTAGCTTCTCTCCGCGGTTTTACCTGCGTAGTTCTCAATACCGGGATAAAAAGTATCCTATGTTTGAATCCAGGGTATCATCTATCTACATACCAAATTTCAACTAAATCAGTCCAGCCGTTTTTCCGTGAAAGAAAGGCAAACATACAGACAGACACTTTCCCATTTATAATATTAGTATAGATACATAGGCTAGTTTATCATAAAAAAATTTAAATTGAATAATCTCGATTCAATGTCTAATGTCAATTCAATGTTATGATATTGACATTCAATTCTTTTGTCTTATTTAGAAATAGCTTTATATGAAAGTGACATATTGAAAGCATAATCTACACTGTTGCTAAGGGATTCTGAGGAATATTTTACGTTTAACGGTCTCTACCCACTACAACGTATCATACCATGACCGTGCTATGAACGTGTCAGGCAAAAAAATATTCTCTGTATTCAAAATTATGAGAGCATGCCGGTTCTGTTACCGACCAGCACCGTCGCGTGCCATGCATGGACCGGCAAGTATTGCCGATACATCTACGACTTTGAATCGTTCTAATGGGCATAGAAGAGCGTGTCGTATTACTTGACGTGCCTGCTACGTTCATAGCACGGTCATACTATGAAACGTTGTAGTGGGTAAAGGTCTTTAATATCAATAATAGTTTTGTATAGAACCAATTACTGTTATTCCTACCGAGATCTAGACATAATTATGACACAAAAACATTATTATATAACATGTCTGATGCTCTATATTATTGTAATTGTATAATTTGAGGTTCTAGAATGTTCGAGAAAAGTTATATCAATTTCCTTTTGAAATAAACTGTATATTTTGTTTTGATTTATAATTGATTTCAATGTAACCAACATTTTTTGGTAAGTGGTTTTTTTTCTTATATTGTTTCATGTTGGTCTACATTCACGGTATATAACTTGGAGATTGTCTATTTGTGGAGATGACCACCTTTCATTCGGCTCGCCTGCTCGTTTGCCCCCTATGTTATAAAAAACATATTTAAATGTGTTTTGTTTGTCTTTTTTTTCTCAAACTAAAGAGAATTTCTTCTTTTTATATCATAGATTCAATCTTGAAATAGTTTGACTACGACGTTATCCAAATCGGTAATTTGATCCCCTCAGCTTTTTCTTATTTATAATTCATTTTATACTGAATAATTCGATATTAATAACTCAATAGTACGAACTGAAATAGAAGTCACGTGACATAATCAAAATGTAAGCTAAAGTTCAGAGGTAATTGGAATTCTCGGAGGCAAATAAATATTCAGATGATCTTATAATTAGATGTTCAGGCCCTGAGACATCAGGTTACGAAGGCTCTATTGCTAGTTGAAACACGTGCTGTAAATATATCAGTTGGCAACTGGCTGAAATATAAAAAAAATATTGGAAACTAGCGACATTAGTTATGGGCTGGCGTTTCTCTTACCATCAGGAGGGCCAGGTCCAGCTCGTCTCACCACTTCATAGAATAAAAAAAACTATTCTTTTAATCAGAATCGTATTGATCTGAACCAGTATTTGTAGACTGTGTTTTAAAATGGTTAGGTAGTTACCTGTAATTAATTATCCTTGAACTGAACATCTTGTTTAATTTAGATAAGACAAATTAAGAAATCTTAGTACAAAAATGTGCATTTGCATTAATTAATCGTCTCGAAACACTATTCTATGCGAGTTACATCTCGTATATAGCATTTTTTTAAAGGCTGGTAACACATTCGGATGGCATTTGTTTTTAAATTTAAAAACGGAGGTAAGTACGCAAAAGGAAAGCGATCTTCCTTTTGACTCTATAACAATTATCACACAAAAATTATTTACCTAATTATTAATCATTTATTTATAATAATGAAACAGGAAATAATTTGAGTTAATTAAATGAATATGTGTTAATAACATCGTACTTATTTCTATTTATAAAAGGCAAGTTTAGTGCGATAGTGCGTGGAATCTTAATAATGTTTTAACTAAGACACGTGTTGGATCACGTTCTAACTATTGGGCAATAGTCACTATGAGGAAAATATAAATTAAAAGCCATGACGGTTGTCGTATGAGGTGATATAGGTTTTTTATATTTTTATCTGTTTTTTTGTAAAGAAACAATTATATGAAAATAGGTATGCTATGCTGCTTAGTTTAATCTGCATGTGCGATCAACAATTCGTGAAAATGTTGTATAATATTCTATTGTATTATGTATTGTATAATGAATTATAAGAGGATATATAATAGATTATACAGTATGATAAAGTAAAATCATTAACGATACATACATATATTAATGCAAAAATAAACTTGGTAATAGTAAGGGTAAAAGTCCTCCGACAAAATAGATTATTTAGCCAGCCTATACTTTTTTAGAAGGCGGTCTTTCATACCAGTGAATCTAACAATAAAAATTGACAAAAATTATTGAGCTTTTTATTTCTTCTAATCGAGTTGAAATAATTATAATATGTCATTCAACAATAATATTCATTGTTAAATAATAACATAGCGTTAAAAAGACAAAATTTAATACTAAGCCAATATGGATGTGGCACCACACTATTACCCCAGGGATGGCTGAAAAAGCAGCAATCATAAATTCTTTTAGATTGTAAGTAGACTCGTGTTTTATTTTAACTTTGTAATTGTCTTATAGTTAGTCCTTTTGAAGACAGTTAAAGATATTTTATTTTATTTGTGTTTTATAAAATTTAATAATAATTTCGTAAGTCTTATATGGACTTTTTGCAAAATCTTATTTTGCACAGCCCTGATTGTGAAGTTCAATATCACGTATGTATGTAAACATTGTTATAATTGTTTTGTATAGTCACGTGACGAGAGGAATCTTTGGTTGGGAAATCGCCGTCGCCTCCGGCGTGGTCTAGTGTGCGCCAACCCACGTGTTGGCACACATGCATCGTACACTACAAAGTCAAAGTCAAAAGTCAAAAATTGTTTATTGACGAAATAGATTTTATAGATATGAAATAAAATGAAAATTGTTTTATTTCGGAGTAAATTTGAAACAAATATTTTCTGAAAGTCTACATGGTTCCTACCACCGCGCCGGTTCGGGAACTAACCCGGCGAGAACAACCGACGTAAGAAACTCGTACGGGTCCCACAATTTTTGCTAGGGGCATTTTTTGTTAATAATTGCATTACAAATAATTTTAATAATAACTAATGTGATGAGATTAACTGATTTTCGTGACCTATTGACCGTAATAACTTTTTAAACGGCACAATCTTTGTGTCTTTTTTTAGAAAAATATCCTTACTATAGGTTGTATACCTCATTAGGTATATATAATAATTTAGCTTACGTAATTATTTTTTAAATAATTTTGGCGCATATAAAACCTTAAATGACCGGTCTTATCATAACTACATATCTTTGACACTACAACCGTTTACGCGGCACGCACGGGAAACCCTTTAATGTCAATATTTTTTTTTGTTTTTTTCGCATTTCCCACTGATTCTTCACTCCTATTGTTTCTATCGAACATAAAAATATTTTTTTATTCCAATTAGCAGTTCCTGTGAATAACGCGTTTAAAAAAACAATGTCTTCTACATAATATAACATTCTAATCACAGCATTTAATGTTCTTTGTTATTTATTTCGGTTTTTATTGGGTAAAGGTTACACGTGTCTACAATGTGAGTTTACGAGTCATGCAAGTAAATTGCATCAGAATAAAAATAAAATTAAATATTCATTGAATCGTTGGTGTTGCTAGTTACGGTGCATGCGGTTTTTTTAATCTGTGAATAAAATATTTCGTACAATTTTTGGTTAGTTTATGAAATGGCTTTGGTGGTTCCGTGTTTTGGCCATTTTGAGATTCTTTATTTATTTATTCTACTATTTGCCTGACCTATAGAACCCAGAATATAGAAAACCTAATTAATTGTAAATTGCGGCTTTAACAAAAAAACTTTTAATTTTCAAATTATGGTCGATTTTTAGTTTTATTTTCCTTATAATGTAATTATTCTGTTCTTTTTCAAATATTTATTTTATTTAAATAAATTGTAAATGGATTGGTCCACTATAATTGTCATTTCAGTTATAAGTAACAATATTATTATTATTATATCATCGCTTGACTGAAATGGATCTTGCAAAACCAAAACATTCGATACCAGGGCAGCAAAAGTATGACAGAGTCGAATAGTATGTCCTATAGGGGTTGATCTGTAAATGTGTGCGTTACAACACATTTAAATCATCCTATCATATACAGGAGCTGAGATAGCAATAACAAATGAGAGAGAAGGATGAACGGGTGGGATGGTGTGGGAAAATTGTTTATAAAACAAGCCTGAATTTCAAAACAATGGACCAGGATATCATAAAATCCAAGAGATTGTTTTTATGACCTTGCTATACGTGTGTATTATGAAGCAAATGTTAGTTATAGAATTTCAACTTTACAATCCTATCCTATCCATATCCTTACTATTATAGCAATCAGAAAATAAATCTGTTCTTCTATGACGATTTGAAGTCTTTAACGCTGGACTGGATAGCGATGAATTCGTTACAAATATAAGCTTACCTTAAAACAAAGGCATAAACTGATTACCCTGACCACCTCCGCAGTCTATTTAGAAGGTATATATTTTATTACATATTATTAACTAGCCGTGTCACGTGGTTTTCGTGGTTACCGTTTCCGTCTAAATGCTGGAATATAAATCCTATGTTTTAATCTATGGTCTAATTTACCCGTATGCCAAACTGCAGCCAAATATATCCAGTAGTTTTTGCGTAAAAAAACATCAAACATTCAAACAAAAGTAGGATATCGTAGATTATACTGCGTCAACGCACACACGCATACAACGAATATATACACGTAACAAAATCTAAATAAATATTAACACATGCACACACATGAAGTAATCTTATCTTAATAATCACTGCAATGTGAGGCACGTTTCAAACAAATGTGTACTTAATATAAAAAAAATAGTTTCTCATTTGTAAAATAACAAATGATTGCGAATTCTGTCGGTGCCGCATATAATGCGTCATGATTAGGATGTATAGGACGCGTCACGGATGTTTAGCGCTGGAAGAGAATAGCTGCGCGTCGGTAGAATCGCGCTCGTAATTGACGTATTGGTGCGAGAAAGACAACACGACTGGGACAACCAATCAACGCTCGCGCACCCGACGATCACGCGCCCCGCGCGCCGCGCCGTCCCCTCGATACCTTATTTTTGAATTCTGCGCAGGTTTCGTTCAGCGCTAAAGATTCGTGACGCGACCTATAACAGGCTTCTGAAATATAGTCTTTACTATCAAGGGAGCCTGGGTAAAATATTTTGTAAATCACCTTATTATGGAAATAAATTGTTATTATTATTATTTCTCTCTATACTAATTTTTCAATTACAGAGTATATACGACATTTTAATCAATGTCAAATTAAAGAAAAACATCTAGTAACTTTCTGGCACTACACATGTAATTGCACGCATCGAGCGAAAGCACTACTTAGTATTTTTGAGTGTAATCAAAATATGAACGAAGAAAAATGTAGTTTAAACATTCAACGTTAAGCATAATTCCACATAATGCGGTATAATGCTATAATTGAAAAACTAGATACATCCACTAAGGAAATCTCTGTTTGTATAGTATAACCTTACATAGTATAAAACAATGTCGGTTTCTTCTGTCTATCCTTAGGTATGGTATATATATAAATCTTTAAAACTACGCAACCGATTTTCATGTTTTCCTTTATCAGATAGAGTGATTCAAGAAGGTTTATGTCTATAATACATGCATAAATTCGCTTAAAACTTGGAGCACGGCTAGTATGTTATAATAAGTACTAGCTGCTTCTCGCGACTCTTGGACTTTTATATAAATTTTGAGGCCCCCTGCTTTCCCTCCTTTAGACCTTTATTCCAGTTAAAAAGTAGCCTATGTTCTTTCTCAGGCTCTAGACCATCTGTGTACCAAATTTCGTTAGTTTTAGCGTGATGGAAAGACAGATAGACAGACAGACAGACAGAAAGAGATACTTTCGCAGTTATAATATTAGTACGGATTAAAAAACGTGAACGATTAAAATATATTGTCTATATGTATTATGTATATGTTCGGTAGTTTCCCGATACATATTTATCTGCACTGATAAGTAATGGTGCGTGTTCACGACGAATACTAGAGATACGTTTAATAAGTGGTATTTGATTGAATTTAGTTTGATATACCTATTGAAAACGTGTAGATATATGTTCCTTTAGGGGAGAAAGGAAGGATATTTGGGATGAAAGGAAATAAGTTGTCAAAAAGAATTGAAAACTTTGTAAATAATACAATGTTCACAGCTTTTTTGTTAACCCGTAGTCGGTACCACCACGGCGCCGCAACAACTACGTCCCTGCATTTTAAATTTGTAATATCTTCGGAACTATTCACTTAAATTACATGCTGTAAAAAGATATTGATCATAAATAAATGCACAATTTATATAAGGTACTTAATTGGATAAGGATTAATGCAGTATAGTTTAAAATCACTTCGTAAATAACCAATTATTAGTAAAGGATTAAAAATGGTTATGGTGGGTTATCCCTAAGAGATAGACATAATATGCCATCGCGGAATTTTTTGTCGTACTATTTAAGGTGGACAATTTTGTCGTACAATATTTTGGTCTATCTCGTAGGGTTTAGCCAGAGATTGCAATATAAGCGCAAAAAAACGTTCTTATTTTAGACATCACATTAGAAACCTCTAAATTTATCAGTCTTTCTCTACTATATTATGCATGTATTATACATATAAACCTTCCTTAATAATCACTCTATCTATTAAAAAAACTGCATCAAAATCTGTTGCGTAGTTTTAAAGATCTAAGCATACATAGGGACAGACAGACAGCGATTGCGACTTTGTTTTATACTATATAATGATAAAGAACATGTTACGTTTTTTGTGCGCGATTGACATCCTAAGCTGAACTGACTGAACCGATTTTTAATTAAATTTGCACACCATGTGCAGTTTGATCCAACTTAAAAGATAGGATAGCTTACATCTCAATTTATTACATGCATAATATATCCGAGCGGAGCCGGGGCGGATCGCTAGTAGCATATAAAATATTTTTTCACACAAAGTAATTTGTGTTTTCATTTAGTAAATAGGAACGGGATTATTAATCTTATATTTGTAAACATTTATAGATCAGAAATTAATACAGATAGGTAAATATACCTACCTGTATTAATTTATGATTAAACTGATACAATAGTATCAGCTGATGTATTAACGGAATTATTACAGTTACTGTATAAACTTAACATAAATTACATAATAAATTACAATAATACATACATATTCAATAGTCCACCTGTAGTTGTATGTGAAACTTGTATAGGCAATAGACATACTAAGATGTATATGTCATCACTATGATGTAGTGGAAATTTTGTTTGTTTAG
Source organism: Eurema hecabe (assembly GCA_026213755.1). Lineage (NCBI taxonomy): Eukaryota > Metazoa > Arthropoda > Insecta > Lepidoptera > Pieridae > Terias > Terias hecabe. The sequence continues at coordinate 2,654,827 of JADANM010006423.1, forward strand.
TATTAAATACGTTAATCATATCCTTTATCCCTTATTCAAATATCTTAATGTAATTATCAGCGGCATCTGAAAACCAGCGCTCGCTCGAAAACGTTCGCTCTCAGGATAGCATTAGCTGAGATGTCGCCTTTTGCTACGTTTCTGTTTGTATGTGTTGATTTTATAATGTTTTTAATTTGTATTTTAGGAGCAATAAACACTTTTTTTTTTTAATTATATTAATGTATAAAAGATGGTCTACGTCTTTTCTTTAGCTCAAAATCTATATCTATACTAATATATAAAGCTGAAGAGTTTGTTTGTTTGAACGCGCTCATCTCAGGGACTACTAGTTCGAATTGAAAAATTATTTTTTTATTGAATAGAAAATTTATCAAGGAAGGCTTAAGGCTACATAACATCACGCTGCTGCACAGGAGCGAAGAAATCGCGAGCAACAGCTAGTCTATACTAATATAATAAAGAAGTAAGGTGTGTGTTTGTTAAATTGTAAAGGATAATCTCGGGATCTACGGAACCGATTTTAAAAATTCTTTCACCAATAGAAAGCCACTTTGTTGCCGAGTGTCATAGGTTGCATAAAAAAACCGAAAAGGATAATTAACATTATGCCCAACGAAGTGGGCACGGGTCAGCTAGTATTATAAAATAACAATGCTTGGGGCATAAAATTGTGCTACCACGTTTTTTGTCGCTAGGCAACTGAAAAAGGTAACATATATATTTCTTTCTACCAGCGCGTCTTTTTCCTTCTCCTTATCCCATCATTAGGAGTTTTAAGAGGTACCTATCGTACGTATTGATTAAGAATGGTCATTCTAATTATAACAGCGCCATGATCCACGAACAGCGGATGATAAATTTTGAGTATGACGAATGAGTCGTGGCTGGCTGAAATCGTAAATTACTATTATAATAAGTCATACTGGTACTTGTAATAGTAGCTATTATTCCAATTTAATTCAACGTGTATTTAAGTGTGTGTTTTTACGATAAATAAATGTGTGTGATAATATCGCATTAAACAGTTTATTTATAAAAAATAAAATATGGACATCTGTGGTCATAAATTTGTAGCTTTTAAAAAATTCTATTTCAATATTACATTTTCACTATAATTTTATTGTATACAATCTATAGCTCTGAATGCAATGAATTACGCGACCAAGCCAATTGGACGAATGTGAAACCTGGAACATTCTTGTCTGTCTGTTATTAAATTAACTGTATTGTGAGTTCTATGGCAGAGACATGGACTTTTTGGTAGAAAGATTACTGAAATCCCAATCGTTAGTCCGATGCAAGGAGTATGGAAGGACACAGAGAGGCTTAAAACCATTACAATGGTACGATACTGACATATCAACGTGTACTTCAACAATTTGCATGGGTATCTATGACCAGTATTTTCTAGTTATTCAACAGAGGTGTGACGTTCATTATAAATTACAATACCAGTCTTTTTACCTTTGTCACACCACACCTTTGCACTTTGATACTTGGTCAGAAACCATTAAAATTCAATCCCACCTTTGTTGTTATGTATTATACTTATATATGTACTATGTTAAGTTACACCTCCTTTGGTAGTTCAATACGCGTTCATTCTCTTGAAGGCAACTAAATGAACTGTTTGGCCAAACACTGTCTCTTAAGATACAGGACTCCTAGTTTAAGAGGCAGGGTTATAATTTTTCTTGTTTTGTATAGATTTAGCTAAATTAATTGATCGATCAAACGAGCCCGCCGAAGGCGGGCGAAGTTCGATCGTAATTATATGAAGCGTCTCGTTCGAAGATGATAGATAACATGTAGTACTGTTAAGTATGCTTAAACTTCACAACGTTTAGAGATTTAATTTAAATATTCCCGCCCGATATCCTGCTGTCATCGCGGGCGCGTCTCTCGGCCGACATATATTTCAGAGTATCTAAGCGATATCACATCATAGAAGATGATTACGGGATTAGGGTTTACTTATAACATAGGATGTAGTTTTCTTTGCATGGGTGGGAAGTGATCATCTTCGAACGAGACGCTTCATATAATTACGATCGAACTTCGCCAGGTTAGGTTAAAAAAAAAAAAAAAAAAAAAATATATTACGCGTATCGTTCTCGATGATAGATAACATGTAGTTTTTTAGAGGTGATATCACCACCAGTTTAAGACCAATTTTTTTTATTTTTTTATTATTATTATTATTATTACATTTATTAAATGCTTACAATCAAATACTACCAATAGCAAATAAATATCCAAAAGCAATTGGTAAAGATTATTATAACTAACATATTATGTATGTATCACATCTAATCATCTTTGGATAGATTACTAAAAGCTTATATTTGATTCTGTGATATAGATTTTAAGATTTAATTTTGTTTACTATCCAGATTTTTAATATATTTAAAAACTTGCACTATATTCCCATAAGAGAAACTAGGAGCACAGGGGCGTTTCCTGAAGATACCCTTGAAAAATCTAGATATTATAATACTATCATTAAACCTAAAGTTGTCACCCTTTTACTATAACTTGCATTTTCATTAAATCTTGCTGTTAAAAATTATATTACTTCACTACTGTTAGGATCAAATATGTCATATGTATTTATTTCCCGAGGTAAATTCTACCTATTGCTTGAGATATCAAGTTGCAAGTATTCCTTTTCTCACGTATGTCTCCTGGATAGTCTCCCTACCACGAGATATAGTATTCTGCTTCTGCACGGAGAATCTAATAAGTTATCTGAAGGTCCTACTAATATTAGCGGAGCTTCACTTAAATGAGATATAAATATGGTATACCACGTTTGTGTGGGTCAGTTTGGCACAATTACTATCCTTGTTGACTTATCATTAATTATATTCCTTAAAAGTCGCAATATTAATGCGAAAGGAGGTAAGGGATAGAAATATTCTTTTCCCCCTGAAATTGTAACGGCTTCTACTACTGATACTACACTACAACTCTACTCTTGGCGTTAATTCTAGATGCAAAAAGATCAACTACGGATCACCTATTTTGACAACTTCCTTAAAATATTTTTCTGCTAGTTCCCATTCCGTATCTAAGTTGATACGATGATGCGGTGTCTGCGTCGACATTATCTTTGACGCAATTTAGGATGTACTATCCATATTTTTCTGCTTTCACACCACTGCCATATTTTTCGGGCTAATTCGCTTAGGTGAGGAAATCTGACATCACCCCCTTTATTAATATAAGCAATAGCTGTAGTATTATCTACACGCATAAGAATTTTACTATTTCTAAGGTTTGATGCATAAAATTTTTGCTCTAAAAGGTTCCAGGAAATTTATACATTTTTATTAGACTCCAAAAACGATGTGTAATAATTAACATCTGAGGTTATTATTATATTATAATTTCTTTTCCTTATGGGGTTACAGCCAATGAACAACCTAGCTTTACACCATGCTAGATCTTCCATAACATTATCTGTGATTGTCAAGTGGCATTCAAAAAATTACCATTATTTACATTTAATGCTAACCATTTTTGGTATTTTGAGTCTTTTATAATATATATAATTATTTTTATTGTATTTTTTTTACTATACTCAGCTGCATGTGATGCTGCTATTTAAACTCCTAGTAATTATGCAGAGGTGTATTTATCACCTTTTACTAACTTCAAAATGATTTATAAAACTTATAATCTGGTTTTTCTTATCATTTGGTAAATCTACTGAGTATTTTTCTGAGTCTAAGAAGAATCCAAGGTATTTGTATCTCTTGCTTAGAAATGTATGACTTTTGTTAGTTTATAATAAATCCTAACTTTTCCAGTAACAAAATAATATTTTTAAGATTATTATTACAGGATTCATATGTGTCACCAATTCACAATAAATCATTTAAGTAAATACGACTCAACCAGCCATTGAGGCCACACTGTTCATTACAGGCTTCATGATCTTAGCAAAAATATATGGAAAGTTGATAATCCAAATGAAAGACATGTAAATTGACATGAATTACCATTAAACTTGAATCTAAGTATTTTCTACTGTTTTACACATATTAATTAAACATAAAGCATCCTTTAAGTCTAAGGTTGCCATATATGTATTTAGTGA
>JADANM010006423.1:2720325-2759079 GCA_026213755.1 Eurema hecabe
TAATTAATTTTCTTAATCTCACGTTTAACAAAATAATTAAATAAAGTCTAAAACACGTCTGTATACGGCTGACCTCGGCATAATTAACAATCTTGCAAGAACAACCATTTCCTTTGAATATCATGTTGAATTACTTAAAACTATTTTGTCTATGGTTTTAATTATATTTTTTGAATTTAAATTTAAATTTAATTTACGTTTAAATGTTTTGTTTAATTAATACATACTGTTACAACTTTCAATTCTTTGTAAGATAAAATTCATTTAAACTTATCTCTTAACTATTACAATAATACTGTTTAAATTTTTATAAGTTTAAATTATACATCGATATCGTGCATATTAAATTATTAATTATGTATGTTGCAACATGCATTATATATAATATATAGTGACAATTTACGGTATAAACGTTTCAAGATAAGCAAATTCTATTTTAGTATGAGTATCGTGATTATGTCATTCGATAATACAAAATGGCTTGCAAATACATAGCTCGGCTGTCATATGCAAGTTACATTTAATACCTCCTCTAAAAGTTAAATGGACAATTATTTTCATATAAATTAATAAATATACGAAAAATAGACTAGAAAATTGATAAACACATTAACCTTGCATCTCTAAATTAGATTTACTATACTAATTTTGATAATAATTTGAGAAATAAAAGCTGTCCTTACACGTTATATATAAGCTATGTAAACTACGAGTGAAACCGCGAAGCAAAGCTAGTAAATAAGATCAGTTCTAGACATTATATAGTATTTAGTTTTATAGTTCAGGAAGACATTTATATATTCCTCATTGGGAAAGTAGAGCTCTTAGGATTACGTAACAAGAATACCTATACATTCAAATGTTCTAGCCATAAACAAATTATACTTGTCTTCTTCTATCTTAATATAGATAAATAACATGTCACGTTGCTGGTACGCGATTGTCTCCTAAACTACTAAACCGATTTTAAATTAAATTTGCACACCGTGTGCAGTATGATCCAACTTAAAAGATAGGATAGCTTATATCCGGGTATTGCCCCGGATAGGGAAGTACGCGGGTAAAACCGCTGGGAACCGCTAGTTAGTTTATAGAACAAAGTCGCTTCCTTCTGTCTGTCCCTATGTATGCTTATATCATTGAAACCACGAAACCGATTTCATGCGGAGTTTTAATAAACAGAGTGATTCTGTTGAAAACCTTCCTCTTGGAAGGTTTATTAGTAAAAAAATAAATGCGTATAAAACACGGGGTGCTAGTGTATATTAATTTAATCTATTACTTATATAATATAGTTACGTATATATGTATACATATATATGTATATAATGAAAAAGCTCAAAGAAAAAAACAGCGCCAACAATATTCATGCGAGGAGATTAATTCAGAAATCGATTCCGCCTACTGCTGATGTATTCTTAAGAATATATTACATTTGTTTTTCAAATAAATGATGCGAGGTCCAGACCAATGTCACACCGGCAAGGGCGAGCTTGCATATGGATGTGGAACTTTCTGGACGGTTTAAAGGGTATTATGGTGTTGCTATGAGATGTACTCCAGTCTAGATGACTAGGCATCTTCGTAGCTAACCAAACATGACTTATGCCGGAATACTGAAACGCAACTTAAATTTAAGTACAACTTAAACCGGTCCAATTTCACAGTTTCCCATACAATTCTGTCAATATTACGAGACTTAAGGCGTGCTTAAATTTAATTTGCGTATGAGTATTTGGCCGTTAGTTATTTTATTGTTAAAATTAGATTAATATGACGGTAGATTTTTATACACAATTTTGATTACAGCAAAATAATTCTATTTTTATAATATTTTATATTTCACTTTCTATACATTAACATACATACATACAGTTGTCTTTTGAATTGAAAAAATAATTGCCTTGATTAGTTATTATTATATTTTTAAGTTACTAATAATATTAATAATAATAAATAGAAATTTTGATACCCATTCTATACGTATTTTTCAATTTAATTCACTCAGCGTACAAAATTACAATACAATAAACTTGAAGAAAATTTCAAAATAAATATAGATATCCATGAAACCACAAAATAGACGTGCCTAAACTCGTAAAAATCTGTAAAAACGTCCCATAATTTGTTATTTCAAGAACAACCGTGACATTAACATCCGTACGATTTCGTTACATTAAAATAAACTAAAATAATAAATATGTCTCAAAATTACTCATTCACCTATCTACTTCTTACAACGCTATTCGGCCTTTCCTTGGAGCTAGGGTTATATAGAAAGTATGAAAACTCATGGCTACGTGTTAACATAAAATAACTGTTAAAATAGATATCAATATTGATGGCACGAGTCGTGCTCAGCCATAAACAACGTAATTACTTTATATTTAATATTCAAATACTGTGTCGCCATATTTTTCTTAAATAATTAAATCGCCCTTGAATTCGCGCTAAATGTTGAATTCCTAAAATATAACGATACGCATATTTAAAATATAAACAAGTACATCGAAAAAACAATTTAGTAGGTGTTTTGTATATAATATTGGAGTCTTGGAAACAGTTTCAGCTATTGCCTGTATCATTAATATCAATTGAAATGTAATACAGTTTAATGAATAATTTAATCATAACAACGCGCAATAGTTAAAATCACGTTGAACGCTTTACGAAACTCGTGTCACGCGTTGAATTTAATCTCAGAACATTTGATGTTGTAAGGTATCAACAGGACAATGGAACGTTTACGTAACCAGATCTTAATCGTAGTTAAAACGTTAGGCGATCGCCCTCCCTCCTCCAAGGATAAGTGCATTCTCGCCTATTCCATGAGGTCACTCTCTATTTTCGGTATATTGACATATGATGCAGGGACATGTTATTAAACACCTCTGTTTTGGTTTCCGTCAAAACAAATCGAAAACACGCAGCGCTAACGCTCTTTATTCTATTGTTTGTTCAACTATAACGTATGAAATATGAATCATGTGCTCAATATGGTTTTCGTTGTTACAGATTTGTCATCAACCTTCTGGCGACGAATCTCGTGACGACCTCCCTGCTGGCGCCCGCGCTGTTCGGCGAGCACACTGCGAGGGAGGCTGCGGGGTGGATCGAGGCGGGAGACGCTGCGGCTTCAGCCTGCAGCTTGGCAGCCTTGCTGGCCGTCATGCTCATCGCTGTAGACCAGCACCACGCAGTCACCGACCCGCTCCGCTGTCACACCAGGCTCCTGCAGCGCCGCCCGGCGGCTCTCTGCGCAGCTACGTGGCTCACTGCAGCCGTAGCCGCCTCTACTCGTGCAACTATTGCGGTTTTCAAGCACTACTATCCACACCAACCCGCTGTACAGGCAGTCGAGATAGCGTACTACGTCGTTTACCTGATAGCCGGTGTCGTCGTCCCAGTGGCCATCGTCTGCATTATGTACGCGAGAATATACCGCGCGGCGCGTTCGTCCGGCCTCCGAGCGCGAGCCCAAGGAGCGAGCGCTCTACAGTTGCACGAACCTCAGATCAATCTGCCAGACTTAATCGAAGAAGGCGAAGGGTTGACGTTGAAAATTGATGTGCCAGAGAGTGGGGAGACCGACCGCAAATTTGGACCGTTTCTCCTACCGCCAGAGAGGCCCATCCGGTGCCCGTCTGTTGCCAGCTTACGTAACTCGCAAAGAGAGGGCAAATCTCATGAAGATATAAGGAAGGGTTTGCCGGCGGTGAGCTCGGCGCCGTCTCTCGCCGCGCCTCTGTTGTCAGTGCAACCGCGCACTCCCGCGCCGTCTAACAATGGATCAAGAATAACGTCGATACGTTGTAGAATATCGAACGCTTCTTTGTTTAGATATAGGGAAGAATCTCGTGCAGCCCGAGTTGGACTATTGACGGGTGCACTAGTGATGTTACACGTGCCGCACGCGGCGGCCGCGGTGGTGTCGGCCGTGGTGCCGGGTCTGGCGGCCTGCGTGCGCACTCCTGCGTTAGCGTTGCTGCTGCTCGCGTCGGCGGTGTCGCCATTCCTATTTGCGCTGCGATCGCGTCGAGTGCAGCGTGAAGCGCGGCGGCTGTTGCTTCCGGAGAAGAGCGCGTGGGACAGAGTGTCTGGCGCTGCCTCTGCTGCGGCTGCGGACGGGCAGCGGGCGCGCGCTGCTCTGGATCTGTTGAGGACGTTGACACCGGGCCGGGACGGCGGCGAGACCGGGGAGAACCGATCGTCGGTGTCGGGAAACGGGTCAGAGGCGGGCGCGTGCCGCGGCTCGTTCAGCTCTGGCGGCAGCACGCAGCTGTCGTCCGCGTCGGACGAGTGACCGCCGCCCCCCGGCCCGCGCGCGCCCCCCGCCCCCGCCCCCCGCCCGCGGGTCCACTTCTCAATGCGCCCCACCGCTCTACTCATCTGTGATACTAGATTAAGACGCCCCGCGCTCGGCGCGACCGTTAGACTGATTTAGTGTTTAAGCTTATTTATTATTGTGTCCATGTACCTTTCCGCTGAGCGGAACATTTTATTACCTGATGTAAATGTAGTAGAAACAATTAAATACATTTTGAAATGATGTACTGTGGTTTAATTTTATACGACCCGATTGAGCTGCGTATAACCGCAGAGTTACATATATTCATAAACCAGAAATAGTGAAGGTTGTCAGTAAAACATTCTGTTGCGAAAACTGCTATTTCATGATTTATTGCGTACAATTTTCCTAATGGTAGTCAATTGCACACGAGTATACAACACAGAATTACACAAATATCATTAAAATAATAAAAAACAATAATTGAAAACATTTTGTAAAAAAACTATGAACCTATAATTATGATATACACGTTATTATAAGTTTAAAAGCAACTAGTGAATACTTAAATAGATGATAATTTACAACAATTCAGTACTTGAGAATAGCTTATTTTTAATAAAAATTAAATAAACAAATATTCAACAGTTCCATTTAAAAACATACATAATAATACAAAGTCAAGTTTGTATGCAAAAGAAACAAAAATATGTTATAGAACTGCATTTTACATTTTAGAAGGAAAACACTTGAATAGTTCCACACCTACTATACATATAATTATGATATAGTAACATAAGTGTTTTAGCGACCAGCACCGGCTGGGCATATATAATGCATGTCTTACACATACAAACTTTCCTCTTGAATCAATACTTATCATACAAAAAATCGAATGAAAATCAGTTACGTATTTTTAAAGATTTAAAATACCTTTGTTCAGAGTAGGGATTGAACCCACAACATGGCGTAGAAGGCAGTTGTATTATCCTAACGTACCTAGATAGATAATAGTAGGATTCAAAAGGAATCTCGAATCACTATCTATTATAAAAAACCGAATAAAAATCGATTGCGCATTTTTAAAGATTTAAGCACACATTAGCCCAGTGATTGACATGATTGATTTACCCACAAGTCACAATCCTGAAGTAGATAGTACTAAGATAAGATTTATTATGAAACCAAACTCCCAATTCTAATTAGAGCTGTACAGTTCGTGAATAAGCTACTGTTTAGGAAAGTAATTACATCACGAACGTGCCCATAAACAATTTAAAGCGTTTTGTGAAGATTATCAGCTATTATGTAAGGTTCTTACAAAATTGTGATAACGATTTGCCTCCGAGCCGATGGAAAATGCAATCGCAATACTTGATTTATTTTTCTCCTGCACGTTCCGGTTATAAGATAAACCTAGTTTTATCTGGATTGGGAAATTTAAATGCAATTCTATGGAAATATCTTTAGTTTGTGTTGAAGACAATTATATCTTTACTAGTCGTAGTATTATATATACATCTTTGTCTTGGAATCACTATAAATTTAAAAAAATATGTAATACTTGCATAAATGCTAGTAAAACCGCGGGGCGCGGCTAGTAAATAGTCAGCCATTTATAATTACAGAGCGTTGTACGACATTTCGACCAATGTCAAATTAAAGAAAAATATTTGTTAACATTCCACTTTAAGCATTATGCCGCATAATGCGCTCTTATGCTATAATTGGAAAACGCTGGGTAATTTAATGTTGCAACCAAAAATATCACGGGCAAAGTCATGATGAATAATTTGATTGTTATAAACTGCACACAGGAAGACCTCAATTGGAGCCCGAAATGTGTTGTCCGGAGTTTGTTGACGACGAAATTGTAGCAAAAATCACATAATCATCCCTACATAGTATAAAACAAAGTCGCTTTCTCTATCCATATATGTGCTAAAATCTTTAAAAGTACGCAAGCGATTCCCACGCGTTTTTTTAATGGATAGATGACGGAGTACTGAAACACATCTTAAATTTAAGTCAACTTAAACCGGTCCGATTTGACAGTTCGCCATACTATCAATATCACGAGTCTTAAGACGTGCTTAAATTTAATTTGCGTATGAGTATTTGGCCGAGAGTGATTCAAGACGAAGGCTTATACGTATTACACTTGCTGTATGTGAGCGAAGCCGGGACGGGTCGTTAGTAATAAATAAACCGATTTATTTGAAAATTTATTAATGAATATTTTGAACGTTTCAGAATTAATCTTGTACTTGATAAAATGTAAAATGGTTGCCTAAATATTAATTGCCATAAACATTTGTAAGGCTAGGAATCATCCGGTGCAAAAAAAACACGAACTAACCTAAAGTGTATTGGATGGAAAATGGGATCATCATTTCAAAAAATGCAATACTTAACTTTCTTATACTTTTGTATTTGACTCTATTACAACTATTTGAACAGTGACGTGAAAATGTCTCTGTGCTCTGGTCTGAAGGGCACTGTAGACCGCTGTCTACAGTGCCCTTCAGACCAGTAATTTCGCTAAATTACTGGGCTAATGAGTCTTAACATCTGACGACTCAAAGTGGGGAGCGTCGGTGTAGTGCACCCCTGCCCGGGGTTGGGCTTTATAGTAAAGTTCCGGGTAGCACTGCATCGGCTATGGGCTGGCGTTACTCTTACCATCAGGAGTGCGTCCAGCTCGTCTCCCCTCTTCATATTATAAAAAAAAACCCAACAAAGACCGGGCTGTGTATATTTTGTCTTCTTCAGTGTATAAAAATATGAGCTACGGTTACGCGACGTACAATTATACAATTAGAACACTTTCGTAGTATTATGTAAACAGAGCCAAGAACAATGCGCATTGTTGTCAGACCCACACGGTTCCATCGGATTGGGCACGTTTTATTTTGCATAATTTTATTATTTTAGTTCTTTTGTGGTTTTCATCGCGTTCCCATAACTATGTTCTTAAACATAATGTATGCCTCTATATCAATGAATATGCAGGATCAAATACGTTTCTCCGCAATGCCTAAATTTTTCTTCTTTAGATTGCGTTCCTTAATTATGTTCCTTGTCGTCATGTAAAATAGGCTATGTTATCAATGGGTAGTATGCAGGACTAATTACTAATTACTTCTCTATATTATAATGCCTAAAAGATCATTTCATTCGTTTTACGTCTAATGTCTGTATTAAAATCACTTTCGTTTAATAAATCTGCGTTTGCTTAGGAAAATAATTTTTAAGGTAGAATTAAAACATTAAGATTTTTTTACTTATTTGGTAGAGAGATAAGAGAGGATAGATAGAATAAGAGAGGTAAGATATTTTTATACATATTATATTAATATCAAGTTGGTATTGTTCCGTGTTGATGTTTTAATAAAAACAATTTTAATAATTCTAGAAACATCGCCAAGTTAGATAAGAATCTTAGTGTTTGTTTAGTACATAGACTTCGCTACGCTAAAAATTATTTATATTACAAATTATAAGAGTCTAGTCTACGTTACTTAGTTTACGATGCAGGCGAAATACAATGTAATAAAATGAAATTTAGACTATATTTTAGGGTAGGTTTATTTATTTAATTAAAACAATATTTTTATGTAAATACTACACAAACTATGGATATCAGAAATCGTATCGTGTTCAAAGTAAAGTTAAGCGTTATTTAGATCAATAGTACCAGGAAAGTAGAACAATAAGAGCATGACGAAACAAGGCCCTTTGTTTGAGCGACTGATTTTTGAACTGTATCAAATGTTTTGGAAATATAACTACTATTACATAATACCTTCAATGTTTTATTTCAACTGTGGTATTATAAATAAAACTTAGAGTTTGGTAACTGTACAAAAGGAAGCATTATTTTGATTAGTCCCACATTTTATGGTATACGACCATCTCCGTCCATAAACACACGCCAAACTGTGCCAATCGCATGTGTTCCCGACCTAAAGATCAGTAAGGTAAATTAAGATTTTTTTTATTGAATGAAGTAAAAAATGGCTCTCTCCTTATATCAAAATTAAATAATGTAAGAAGAATAGGTCTCTTGTTCTAACACGAACCTAACCTAATGAAATGCTATGACATCTGTCTTGAGATGCCAATACTCATGAAAACTCCAGACCTGTCAAGCTTGTCACTTTTCAACAGGTGGCTTAACTGCTCATTGGCCCACTATGTTATACAAAAAAAAAACTTGACGCCTGGTTCCTGTTTAAGGGTTGCATGATCATATCTCTACCACCTGAATAACAAGCATTCAAAAGACTGTACACTTTAGCAACTCCTAGTACTTACGCAAGCGAAATTGCGGGCCACAACTAGTGATATATGTATGTACATATAAAAATAAATCTTCAATTTGTAGGTATCATGTAGATAATAATTATATTAAATATATTTACGGATCGTAACCTCGTATAAATAGGGTCATATAAACACAAATAGGTGAGAATTGATAAAATAATAAATAAAACGATTAAAGAACTCAGTAAAGCGTGTAACTCATCTTTTCTCACTTGGATTTCAGATCGAAGGACTCTCCTTATAAAAGGCTGAAACTATTTTTAAAGTTGGATTATAATTTTCAGGGTTTCGTAGATACCTCAAGAGTAGCAAACAGATCTCTATCTATCTATAAGCTATCTGTCCGTCCGTCTGTATCTCTTAACTGGTCATAGTAAGATAGTGAAAATGTCATAAATTTCTGTCGCTAATATAACTAAAACTACTAAAAAACAAACTAACGTAAATAAAGTTTGCTAAGGTTGTAGTTGTAACGGATTATTTCTTTTATGTTTATAAAAACCTATACTTCATAGTACAAAAGACATTTCACTCGAAATCAATCATTAACAATTTTCGGATATAACACATAGGATACTTTAAATCATCCATGAGACACCTAGTATTATGTGATCATATACGTATTACGCATAAACTGAAAATCCCCTTAATAATATCGGTCCGTCGTAAATGAAGACAAAACTGTATAGATATAAGTGTATAAAACACGTTTTTATACTCGGTGATTACTTAAATCCAGTACGTAAGTAAGACGTCTCAACACTACGTAATTTGTATATAAAAATCCCATTAAAACAAACAACCTTAAAATAGCGAGCAGCCATAGAAAGCATTTTGTTTTACAAAATTTCACGTTCAATTCACCAAGTTTACGCCTATTTATAACCATCTTACGCAATGACAATTAAAATTAACTGTCCTACTAACTCATGGCTCTCTGATAACCTATCACTTAAGTATAATTTGTCTTTAAACATATGACTGATAACGTCGTAGTAAGTAACGTTTTAGGAAATTTTTCATTGATATGTACGTCTTATCTGTGTTGGTATGATTTATATATATAAAATTTGTTAATAAAAATTATATTTCAATCTAGCGTGTTAATAGTAAAAATTCTTTTTTATATTTGTTTATTGATATAATATTTGACAGTTAATATTATCAGTAATTTTTTATTAAAGACAAAAGACATATTAAAACTGCATTTTAAACGTAAAGTACCTACCTACAACAATAACGGAACGTTGTGGATACATATTATGGATTCAAAACTTTAATATAATCAGTCATCGCACAGATGGGATGAACATATCTTCATTTCTTATTCTCACTTCACAATTAAAGACTGTTATAAGGTCTACAACTTTTGAGGCTATTTAATTCAAAAAAACAATCACGTATTTTCTCTTTCGTAATTCATTAAAATGCATTAAGTTGACGTCAAAATTCTATAACCCGACATACATAATATTTCAGTATTTCATTTATATCATATATATTTCATATACAGAATTTCTAACAGACAATCCGAATTGTCTATTAGAAATTGGTATGTAGCAATAAGTTCGCCTTTGTTCGCCTTATTTTACAGTATGTGTTTCAAAAAGCATAACTTCAGACAATGTTCTCTTAAAAGTCATAATGTAATGCTATAAAGTAGAGGGGTCAATGATCTCGATCTTATTTTTAGTCACCCTGGACATTATGCTAAATGAAAAAGCTTTAAATAGATGAAATATTCTTGCTATTAATCTCAAAGGATTGTCTGAAGAATTAAAAATAATTCATTTCTCGAAAGTACACACTGAACTTGATTGCTTGAGTAAAACCCAAAATTCGGTAAATTATAATGGAAGATAAAAGAGGATTAATTGAGGAGAAAATTAATATTTGTGAAGGTACAATTTATATTTTGTTGATTTTGTTAGAAATAATGTACCAGTGCTTTTAACGTTATAGAAACTATTCATTTCATGACAAAACCTAAGAATTATTTCCAAATTTAATAGGGACTGGTACATCATTTTTGTAGTTCGTGCCTTCTTGTGCGGTTTAAATGCTAAAGAATAAGAAATATTTGGATATAGGAACGAGTTCCTTTTCGCGCGTTGCTTAAGGGGGCTAGATTGCATGTGTCTATAATTGTTCGATCAAACGAGCCCGCCGAAGGCGGGCGAAGTTCGATCGAAATTATATGAAGCGTCTCGTTCAAAGTTTTGTTGTGTCAATCATCGAGTCAATCATCGAGAACGAGACGCGTAATATAATTAGCGTAATTGGTGAATAACCGTGTTAATTACATATTGAAATAAATAAATAAATAAATAAATAAAAATAGGGAATGACGGAAGAAAGCGACTTTATATATGTATTTAGTGATACTATACTATATAATAGCGTATTTACTATATGTGTTTTATAAACAAAACTATTTATAGATAAATGCAGATCTGTTTTCGCGATTCACACAAAAATAAACGTCATAAGTTATCAATGTGTATTTTTACGTGTTATCTGTTAGAGGCGTGGGCGCGCCGCCGCGTCACCCATTCATACGATGTACAAACAGTATATAAACACATATATCGTTGGTATACTGGAAGAAGTGAATAACTCTGATTTGTGCCAAATTGACCTTTTACCTCAAACTGTGCAGCATCTTTTGGTTTTAAATAAAATTGCCGTCATTTGTTAAAATTATTAAAAATATGTTAAAAATGACTACATCGCCATTATCTCGAGATCTGAAATATTGAGTTACATATTTAATTTATATGTAGGTATATCGCATAAACTGACGACTGAGTTCCTTAATATATAATTAATCGGTCCGCCGTGAGTGAAGCCAAAATTAATAATAATAATAATAATAATAATCATCTTTATTCATTCAATACAATCAATCACATTACAATATTCAATACAATATAGGCACATTTCACACTTAGATTTGTATTGAGTCTGGTGCCTAAACTAGGCTAAAGCCGAAAATTGTATATAATATGTAGGATGACAACAAATTCTTACCGTGATGACACGCACACAAGCCTACTTATAACGTAAAAAAATAAATGAAGAAAAAAATTTAATCTACATAAAACATACGAATTTTGATGCTATGCAATGGGTCGATGATCTATGTAAGTAGACAAAA
Organism: Eurema hecabe; assembly: GCA_026213755.1. NCBI lineage: Eukaryota > Metazoa > Arthropoda > Insecta > Lepidoptera > Pieridae > Terias > Terias hecabe. Next base: position 2,732,097 of record JADANM010006423.1, read on the forward strand.
TTGTCTACCTAAGCACAAAGTACCCCTAAGTATAGTACGCGTCATTTATGTTTAGCGATTGACGAGAACAGCTGCGCATCGGTAGAATCGCGCTCGTAATTGACGTATTGGTGCGAGAAACACTACACGACGGGGACAACCAATCAACGCTTGCGCACCCGACGATCACGCGCCCCGCGCGCCGCGCCGCTACCTCGATACCTTATTTTTGACTTCTACGTAGGTTTCGCTCAGCGATAAAGATTCGTGACGCGTACTATACAAAGTTATATTCAATAACCTACAAGTATTAAAATTTACTCGATTTTTATTATAAATTACATTAATTACTATTACCTATACATACATAGTTTTATATGCTATACGTATAGTAAAATATTCACCGCTAAAGTTCCACAGAAAATGTCAACTTGTTTATTTGTTAACACGAATGAAGTTTATCAACATAGACGCGGTCTGAGATCGGAATATTCCTCTTATTTACAAGCGAAAACATATTGTGATGCTGCAAAATATGCATTCCGTATTGCTTATAATTATGCACCTTGCTTCTAGTAGAATAATGGTTTAATACATTGTTTAAAATTAAAAATTGTTTGTTGGTACAATTTTGGGATTAAAGATATTGCTTGCATTATATCTACTTATAAATGATTCAATATGTCTATTAAAAAAACCGCATTAAAACTTGTTGCATAGTTTTAAAGATCTAGGATAGGGACAGACTACGGAGTACGGCGACTTTGTTTTATATGTACTATGGACTGATATTTATATCTCAATATATATAATTCAAAGGTGACTGACTGACATAGTGATCTATCAACGCACAGCCCAAACCACTGGACGGATCGGGTTGAAATTTGCCATGCAGGTAGATGTTATGACGTAGGCATCCGCTAAGAAAGGATTTTGACCAATTCTACACTCAAAGGGATAAAATAGGGGATGAAAGTTTGTATGAAAATCCACGCGGGCGGACACGCGGGCAACAGCTAGTAATAGTATAAGTTGCATGTCGCCGTCAGATTTACCTTCACTCGTTAGTGATAAGGCAGAGTGAAAAAATAAATAAATAAAGTAAAAAAAAATTAGAGTATTTGTGTGTGTATGTATAGTCTGTCATGTTATCAAATGCACGAATTTAATTAATGCATTTCATTTAATTTCCTTGCGATTCAATCTATATTTAAATAACCTATCATTCTCGCCATGGCCTGGAGAGCGAGCGAGCTTCCTAGCGAGAAGGCCGCTTATTGATATATTTTCGGCTTTGTTATGAATATTATTTTTTAATAAAGTTTTTTATTTATTTATTATACCTAGTGGTGTCTATATATCTGATGGTTGTTATAGGTACTGCATTAACCATTCACAACTTTTAGCAATTGTTTTTTTTACGTGTTAAAGTGCATACTTTCATTGTTAAAGATTATATAAACCTAAAAAAGACATAAATCTGAATGATAAGCTATTTATTTGTGAAACAAATGGATTCATGTTTCTAATATATCGTTTAAAACATTTTCTAGAAAACCCCATTTTGTTGATCTATCGTAAATCCCGAAATATTTTACGAGCATTTGAACAGAACTAAACCACAGTAATCTTAGCGGTTTTAATTGCATGATAATATTTTTATGTTTCTGAATAGTTCCTAACGTTTATGTTAGCTTGGTACATAGTTGCGGTTAAATATTAAAACATTTATTTTTAACTTCTTGTTTTGTGCAAAGTTTCCTTCATTTTTGGGGTTTTTATGTATGTGTAGTTAGTACAAGTAAACAAAACTTTTTTGCTCAAACAATCTCTATGTATTGGGAAAAACCGCATGAAAATCCGTACAGCAGTTTTTGGGTTATCGTACTGAGGCTGCCAGACAAACGTTGTACAGCGGTAGATTTGTATGTATACTAATTGATACATATACAATTATCTATAATACTTCCATAATAAGGCAAGAAAGGATATGGTATGTATTTTAAATGTTAATGAATAAATAAATAAATATCAACAGTATTTTACTGTAAAAATATTTAATAGATATGTATAGTAACCGTCAATTACCTTTAGCGGTGAACGAAACCTGCGCAGAAGTCAAAAATAAGGAATCGAGGTAGCGGTGCGGCGCGCGGGGCGCGTGATCGTCGGGTGCGCGACCGTTGATTGGTTGTCCCAGTCGTGTTGTCTTTCTCGCACCCACGAGCGCGATTCTACCGATGCGCAGCTATTCTCGTCAATCTCTAAACATTCGTGACGGTTACTATAAGCAACATTATTTTTCACTATTCTTCAAACTAGCACCTGCGTAATTAATCTTAGTCACAATTCAATAATATTTCTCCAAACGGATCTGTCTGTCAATATTTTATTTAAATATAACATTTTTAACAATAGGTGTCAAATGCGACGCAAGCTCTGAGTAATAATTATGTAATCACCTAAACATAATTGTAGCGAAAAACCTCCCAACAAAAGAAATACACTTTTCCTCATACAACAGACAACGTCATCGAACAATTTATTTTAAATAGCAACAGATAAACAATTTATGAAGTCAAACGGCCAAATACTCATACGAAATTAAATTTAACCACGCCTTAAGTCTCGTTGTATTGACAGAGTTGTATGGCGAACTGTCAAATCGGACCGGTTTAAGTTGTACTTAAATTTAAGTTGCGTTTCAGTATTCCGGCACTAGTCTTACAAACTGCACCTAAAAAAAGCATAATTACGTACCATCGAATTGAAAAACCTCCTTTTGAAATCGATTAAAAATATTTGGATTTTAAAACAACCATCTTCCTTAAGGAAAATCGTTAATGAATTTATTACAGGGGAACCACCTTAACTAAAACCACAGTATAGTCCCCTTAAAGTGTGTCAGTGTCTAGACTTAACATTTTTTTAGTTTAGAGTTCTTTTTGGATAATACCTAATATTATAGATGCGAAAGTAACTCTGTCAGTCTGTTTGTCTTTCCATCACGCTTAAAATACTGAACCGATTAGAACGAATTTGGTATAGAGATGGTCTAGAGCCTGAGAAAGAACATAGGCTATTTTTTAACTGGAAAAAAGGGTTAAAAGGGGGTGAAGAGGGGGTCAAAGTTGATATGAAAGTCCACGCGGACTGAGTCGCGGGCAGCAGCTAGTAGTAATAAAAGTATAAAATAACTCAGTGCATCTCTTTCGAGCAAATAGTTTTTTACTCATTTTGTTTCACTTTGCGTTAGCGCCATCTTAGTTAAAACCTTAAGTGTACAACAATTAGGGACAATTTCATTGCTTCTTCAATTTAATTGATTGAATCGAATGTTTCTTACATGGATTAAATAGAAAATTTTGCCACTTAACTATAATTATTTATAAGAGCTTATGAAGATGAAATTGTATCTGTGTAATTAACTGAAGCGCTTTTGAATTTTATTTTTAAAACATAACCACATATTATTTATTTTACACTTGTCTTAGCTATTTTATTGATAAAATTAACATTAAACAGAAAACTAATCTAAGGAGATACCGCAGATCATACCCTTTTTTAATCAATTAAATGAAATAAAAAATAATTTCTTACGTTTTTTTGAAAAAAAAACGATGACAGAAAAATAACTCGATTAGGGAATAGGTACCAGGCGAGCAGAAATCCGAGATAGCTTTTCCCACAAAACGCGCGAGGTCACCAAGGTTCAAATTACCTGAACACAACTGTTGAACGAAAGTGATAAATGTGGATTAACTTTTACGGTTCGCGTTAAGTGAGCGAAGTGCCAATATCGAGCTAATCTCGTCAAGTACTCACTAAAATGTGACCCCGAATCCTTGATTTGTAAACCCGGAAAATTTCTATACAAATTGCTTCGATATAAGCCAGGTTTTTTTGGTAAGAAAAAATTATTAAATGTTGGAACTTTTTTTTTACTCAAAAAGAAAAGTATTTAATTGAATGTAAGCTATTCTTAATTGTACGTACATGTAATGTAAAAAATTGTATACAAATTAAGTCAAGCGAATTATCTTATGATTATGACAAAATTATAATGACATAAAATAAAAATAAAATCTATGAATCGAAATGTAAGATGTAAAAACACTTAGTTGAATCATTGAATTTAAAAAAATTAAACAAAGTACACATAAGTTTTAATAAAATAAAAAATACATACTACATTTTTGTGCCCAGAAACTCATATAAATCATATATAACAATATTTAGGTCATAGTATCATAGTATATACACAGGCCAAAAAGAACCCTTAGGGTGATCCCTAAGGCTACAAAGTGCAAAACCATATCAGAATTTAGCGCTATTTTAACGACAAAAAAATTCTTGCTCCTGACAGTTTATTTATTAGTCTGTGGAGACCTGCGTCGAATGAGTACATTGCTATCTTAAGATCTAAACGCTTTATAAAAAAACGTAACAAAGAAATCTCATAAAAACTAAAAAGGATACAATTATAAAGGTACTTCACATTAAAGGAACTTAACGACGGTTGTTTCCTATAATGAACAAAAGCTTCATTATTTTTTTCCCACCCAAAATACATAATTAGGTTTCACTAACAATTAGGAGAAACGGCGAGTAGGTCATTTAGAAAAATTCGTATAAAAGGTCACTGGCTTCGTTGAGTCAGGTAGGTGTGAGATCACAGACTATATTAGTGACAGAATACTTCGCGCCTTTTTTATCTGTGGCCTGACAACTGACAGGTGATTCTCCTATTTATAGATAAACATTACTCAGGAAAATGAGATTTTCCCGCTCTTTGTCGTCTCAGATGATTATCGGGAGACAGGATTGTGTTTTTATTTTAATCTGTGCTACATAATTTCTTTGTTTGAAATTTACTTTTTTTAATCTTTCGTATTATGTTATTCAGATCTAGCTGTATGCCGAGGTTTTACTCATCTAAAAAAATGTTCTTGGATTAATAGAATCATGCTTCAAAATGTGGTTTCAAAATTGGTTCCGTAATTGTAGAGATTACTGTCTACAACTCCAAACTCCCCCACTCCCTCTCTTTCTCTTTCTATCCCTCTCTCTCTTCTTTAACTAGGCTACATACACACGTACATACATAGTAACACTTATCAATCGTCATGATATTACAAAACTTTTCCACCTGCTCGGAAGGAAGGCAGCCACTGCAAAGGAGAACTGGCAAGATACTCTGATAACTCTTTTGAAAAGATGAACATAACATTGGAAATATAAACAAAATTCTACTACTAGAATATTAAATATAATATAAAAATATATAGAATTCACTAAGATAAGTAAATTTCTCACAACTATAGGTTTTTATCTGATGATGTCATATTTGAACGATATTCTTATATGGAAAGAATGTCTTGTATTAGCTGGAAATAAAAATAAAATTCTGTCTCGAAGCAAGCGTCGAATAACGTGCCCGCGAGTGTTGAAACTGATATAAGGTGTAGGCAAGTGTCATATTTTTAATAATAGACATATTTATAGTAATAAATATCGTAAAATGAGTAGCTTGGCGCCTTGGTTGGTACTGTGTCTGTCGCTTGGGTATATCTAGTTACTAGCCTTCAAAACTCTATCTTGAATACTAATAAGAAGTTCCATTTTTACTACAAAATAGAAAAAATAAAGACTGACAGTATCGACAATAAACATATTAAATTTTTTTTCAAACTAAAAGCAAATAAAGGATTACTTAGACAAGCATAGAGCTAAATAGTATTATTCATAAATATATGAAAAACAATCAGATTAGCATTATTGTATTATCAGACGTAATTTCAACAAACTAATGACGCCATCTTTAAAGATGACATAAATATATTACGCGCGCAAATTGACAGCAAAAAATAAAATAATAATTTATTGTGGTGTAAATTATGACATACACAGACTATTAAGTAATTTTAATGATACACTGTCGTAATGATTTAATCTATACTAGTAAATATAAAATAAAAATTTATAAGGGAATGTCTGGATCTGCTGTACTGACTATAATAAATTTTTCTGTCAAAAAAAAATTGCAAGTGTCATAGATAATATACACTCGGATGCAATGAAATCGTACATGTGTTTACTTTTTGAATAATATCATTAATTTTTTTTACATAAAATAAAATAAAACACATAATTAAAAAAATTACCACATGTGCGATTTCATTGCACCCGAGTATATTTTATCTCGCAATATGAAAGTGGTCATATTTTTGTATGATTTTATGTTTTGTAAGTTATAGACAAACCAACGTTCGCGAAAATTTATCTAGTTCGTAAGTACGAAAAAAATTTAACAAGATCTATATAGTTTTTATAGAGTATTTAATAAGTCTACAAACATCGCTTGTTACGAATTCGCAATCGAAACCGTAAACCAGCAAACATTCTGTAAAATGTCTTAATAACACAAAATCATTAAGTATCAAAATTAAGACGCATTTGTACAAGTAAACGTAATTAAGAGATTATTGCTTTTCAAAACGTTCCGCCAAAAGCTGTTTGATCCAAGAAGTGTAATGATATCGGACTGAATGAACCAAATTGAGGATTTGACTTGAATTAAGAATTAATAAGAATTTATTTAACTAAATTATTTAGATACTAGATACTAGCTGTTGCTCACGATTCTGTCTGTGGACTTTAATATAAACTTTGACCACCATTGCCTACTCTTACAACGCTTTATTCTAGTTAAAAAATAGCTTATCTCCTTTCTCAGGTTGTTATATCTGTGAACAAAGTTTAATTACTATAGCTTCAGTAGTTTTGGCGTAGAAAAACGAGTGAGGGTCTTACTATAACACTATAATTACAAACCACCAGTTGAATAAGAAGTAGAGAGAATTTACAACTATAAATGTCACAGAATGCATTATAATTATAATCATTTGCATGCATTTTATTTAAATATATTTCAATTGACATAAAGAATTCTGATAAAATTTACGCACATTTAGAACCAAAATTAACATTAAACGAAGTACCATAAAAAAGTAAAATAACACATCTTTTTTATCCCATATTTGTGAGACATCTTCCTTTTACAAGGCACTCTGAACTGTCAATGCCCTCAAGGCTCCTCCACGCGTGAAATATGAGCATTTTCACAGGCAGGTGTACGTAGGATCGGTGACATTTGACACCGGAGTCACCCCGGGGTAATGTTTCCATTTAAATTGTCATTACGCAAAATAACTGTGCCTAATGTAATGTGATTACAATATTGTTGTGTTTGTCTTTTTATGTTCGTGTCAGTTTATTAAGGGAGTTTGTAATTTGAGCTTTTATATGTAAACTAGCTGCAGTCCCCGACTCCATCCGCGTGGACTTTCATATAAACTTTGACCCCCCCTCTTCCCCCTTATAACCCTTTTTTTCCAGTTAAAAAGTAGCCTATGTTACTCTCCATCTTTTCAACTAACTGTATGTAAAAAATCAGGTCGATTGATTGCTTAGCTACGGCGTGACGGAAGGACAAACAAACACACTTTCACATTTATAATATTAGTATGGATTTTACCCGTATGTATGTATGTTTTCTACACATGAACCTTCCTCTTGAATCACTCGAAATTGATTGCGTAGTTGTAAAGATTTCAGCATACATAGCCACTAACTGAAGAAAGGCATTTTGCGATTTAATGTTGAATGCCTTTACTTTGATACTTATTGATCATAGAACCTATAGCGTCATTTATGTTTAGCGCTGGACGAGAATAGCTGCGCATCGGTAGAATCACGCTCGTAATTGATGTATTGGTGCGAGAAAGACAACACGACTGGGACAACCAATCAACACTCGCGCACCTGACGATCACGCGCCCCGCGCGCCGCTCCGTTACCTCGATACCTTATTTTTGACTTCTGCGCAGGTTTCGTTCAGCGCTAAAGATTCGTGACGCGTACTATATCATTCGTAAATCGTAGCATAGTTTTGGGTGATATATAAAACGTTTTATGGATCTTATCTAAGACATATAACATATCTATGTATGTAACTTTTCCGAGTTTGAAACGCATATAAAATTAAATATAATATACAGTAGTATATTTGATTACTGAGGTAATGAGTCTTAAGATCTTGTGACTCAAAGTAGGGAACGTCGGTGTAGCATCCCTGTCCGGAGTTAGGCCTTAGCAAAGTTCTGGATAGTACTGTATTGATTTTGGGCTGGCGTTTCTCTTACCATCAGAAGTGCGTCCAGCTCTTACCACTTCATCGTATAAAAAAGGACTACAGAAGCTACAGTTACAAGTAACTCTAAATATGGCTAAGATATGCCTAATCTGACATATTAAAGTTAATGAGATTGCAACGTTGTGAAGGGTTCTTGAGCGTCGGAAAATATTTAAAAATATAGTTGGGCTTAGCGCATTCGAAGCCGCAAGTATTAGAATAAAATTAATAAAAAATATTAGAAAAAATATATATAGTATATTTACGTAAAACTAAAACGTTAACCCTGACGTGTTTACATGATTCCAATTTCATTAAACGAATTCTATTAATTTCTCGAAGAAGTAAGTAAAAATAAAACGCACAGCAATGTTATATGAAACTTTATATATGTAAATTTTTACGTAAATTCACAGATATTCCGGCACATGTCGTACCATGCCGTGAGCTGTCACGAGGTAATACACAATATATTGTAATACAACGCTTCAAATATTTTAGATATCACTATCAAATTATTAAAACGTAATAGAGTATGCGTTTTTTTCAATGTTGAGAAATAATTATACATGGTTTTACTATCTTTAATAACTAATATCTACATACTAATATTGCAAACGCGAAAGTGTGAATCAGATCTTTCAAAGTACATTATATAAAAATAGGCCAGACGGATGGGACAAGGAATAGGGGCAGAAAACCCACCCGCTGGATAGATGCCATTTCTAAATACCTCCAGAGTAATACTCAAATGGCACTACAACTAGCCCAAGACAGACGGTACTGGAGAGCCCTGACCTGCAGAGCTACTTATAGTGGTCACAACCCTCAGCCATGAGGTTACGACGTATAAGAAGAATATCATAAATTCAAGTTCTTATCTGAAATTCATTTTTGAAGCCATATTTTCTTTGACTACAATGCAACATTTGAGTAATTAATAAAACACAACACGTGTAGTGTTATATTAATTACTCTATTGTATCAAATTCTGATTTTAGAAGAAATGACATAAATTATGCAATCAGTTTTAAATATCTTAAAATAGACAATTGTCACATCAGATGTCTATAAATATAAATTGTTATGTGTTTAACAACGGCAGCATAATCTAATATATTTAGGCTAAGAACACAATATCTTAGTAGTATATTTTTATAAAATTTTTAAGAATAAATTTTTATCGGTCAGGCTAGGTTGATCGTACAGCTCAAAGGCTGAAAAAGCTAAGCTTTTTAAAAATGCAGAGATAAAAACATGTTATTATAAAAGCGATTTTTTTATTATTATAATTACAAAAATGGGTCAGACAAAGAAGTGTCAGAAAGATTTTAATTTTAATTTTATGACCTTATAACGAATTGCAAATATATCTAAGGACTTGTTACTTGTTCATTACTTGACGCTTTTTTATACATCTCACTTTGAAAAGAGTATTGTAAACTGCTTGTAATTTGGTATTCATTGTACCAAATAATTTTTAATAGAAAAATATGTCACCTTATATAGGTCCATGCCTTTAACATCTACCGGCTAGCAACGAGAACGTGATTGTGCCTAGTTAGTCGATAAATGCAAGATCAGTGCTTCGTTACTCGTGTAACACACTTTGGTGACCGATTGTGACTATTTGAGCTGACTCAGCACCTGTAGAGACGCGCCGTCAGCGCGCCAGGCGCCTGGGATAGTCTTACGTTATGTCATTCTAACAGGTAGTTTAATAGGAAATCTAGGTATCATATTGTTTTCTCGGAAGAGACTGCAAAGGTGCCCGGGACTACTCGCTGCCGTAGAATGGAACATGGTATTGGTCGGTACAAGTCCAAGATAAGCCATGGTCCTTTCCTTGGTCCATGGGTATTCTATGAGGATTTCCCCACTAAAAATAAGGCATCATATTGATTGCTGGAAACGATATTACGAGTGGGTAGTTCGAAGAATCAGAAGCACCTGTATAAAGTCCAATTTAAAAGTCATTCAGTAAGGTAGATAGGTCTATATTTTAATGGTCGTGAGGCTTAACGACTCAAATAAAGAAAATCTCAACTTGTCAACATCATATAAAATGCTAGCATTAAAATAAAATTCAATCAAACGAGTATTGTACAGAAGCGATTATTATGACTACTTATTTGCGGTACCTAATAGATATTTCATAAAAGATGCACTTAGAACGACTAATAGTATGTTATTTAATATTTTGTAAAAATTATATGCTACATGTAAGGAAATGTTAAGGTGAAGAATATATTATGTTTTATATGTTATGTTATAGCGGGTAACTGACCAAAAATTAGCCTGATGGTACACAATTACTTTTGCTTATGTGATGACACCTTTAACAAGTCAGTGTTAGAAATACTTAAAACCCCGACAAAACGCAAGCAAACTGAGCGTGTAACATTCCTAGCACACTTAACAACGACCTGATGACCTCGAAGACCTGAACCCATTTCCACCACACATATCTAAGAACACTCTCGACGGATATACCTTTCAAACAAAAAAAACAGCATTAAAATCGGATTATCTGTTTGGGAGCTACGTTGAATCACACAGACACATACACACACTGACACACACACACAGACACGTCAAACTTTTAAACATTTTTGCATCGGGGATTAAAAATATAACGCGAAAACCATGGGTCTCCCGTGTTCCGTATTATCAAAAACACCACTTAATACCTAACAATATATCATTCGTTGCTAGCTTACTTTTTTGATTACTGGTTTTATGTGTCTTGAGGCCTTCACCCGCACGGGGGTTCCTATGGAGGAAAAAAAACAATTACCTCAATTAACTAATATATACTAACTACAATTACTTTAGTCATAATTACTAATCCACTAACCAAAATGTTATCTAGTTCATTCCTATGATTCCTATCATTGCTCCTGCAAATAAAGGCTTTTTATTTATTTTATTTTATTTATTTATGTGTCTTCCCACCACTACGGTATGAGCCACAAGTAGGCACAATTAAATATTCCATCGTTTATGAAGTAATCACAACCTACTCCTTACATAACTACTGCCTGCTTATATCTAATAGAAATGGAAAATTATGTATAATTTTCGTTAAACAATATTAGTCAGGCTAACCTCGCCCTTACTACTACGTTGTACGCAACGTGATCTTCAAAACGTGTTTTTACGTAAATAATGTGTTTCATACTTATGTCTAAATTAGCCACTAACAGCCTATTAGTGGCGAGTGGAATCCGAATAGTTCCGAGAATTGGTTATTTATAAGTGTTTGGAGTTTATGGAAATTGTATCTATACTAATATTATCATATTATAAAGCTGATGAGTTTGTTAGAACGCGCCAATCTCAGGAACTCCTGGTTCGAATGGGAAAATTATTTTTTTATTGAAAAGAGCATTTATCGAGGACGGCTTTAGGCTAGATATCATCATGCTGCGACTAATAGGAGCGAAGAAATAATGAAAAACAATTGTAAAATGTACGATTATATTTAATATAGTTTTCTACAAATAAATAACCTTACAAGCCAATTAAGCAGTACCTGTTATAATGTTTGTAATCCATTATATAATAATATAGGAAAACAATAAATCGTATTAATTTGCCTAATAATGAAATTAAATTGTATAAGGTCAAAGATCGTTAAACTGTGAATGTTCGTGGCCTTGCCACTCGCAGTTACTACATCGTATTTGCTATTACTATGTAATCCTACTAAAATTATACAAGTGACAGTTTATGAGAATGAAAATTTTATTCACGCAAAAACGGCTGAACCGATTTCGTTGAAATTTGGTATATAGATAGATTAACGCATAGGATACTTTAAATCCCGGTTTTGCCCCGGAAATGGAAATTATGCGAATAAAACCGCGCGGCACTGCTAGTATTGTTATAAATGTGCAAATTTGTAAGTACAGTTTTGAGTTTTGTTACTCCTTCATGCAAAAACTGAATGGATTTGGCTAATATTTGGCATGAAGGTTGCTAAGACTAAATATATTATCCCGAAAAAGCCCTTGGAATAGAAATTACACAAGTAAAATCACAGGCCCGGTTAGTACATTAAATAAGCAACAAAAAGCCTGGTAGAAATTTCTATTACCACTCAATAAGGGCTCAGGCCTTTTGCGAAATATTGTATGATTTATATAGATTTGAGGACGTTTTTACAGTGTAGAAAGTTGTAAATAAATAATGTTTTAGCTTTGCAACGCGGTTTGGCTTGCTGTGAAACTTAATTTATTTGATACTTTATTAAGGTTATACATTTTATAACATCATAAACTCAAAAATTTTAATTTATATTTATTATTCTGAACTTTATTTTTAAAGTAATATAAAAAAATAATACAAATATTATAGGTGCATATTTTGATAACCATGCATATTGTATAATTATTTTATTACATTAACTATACTACTATTTTTATGTTTAATTTAACATTCATAGAACGGAGTCACCAGTTCTCCACTTTCAAAGGTTAACACTTTAACTTTATATACTCATGAATCAAATACAGAGACACGAACAATAATATACCCAGTCCCGTAGTGCATTGTTTGATCAATATTAACGCTAATCACGACACCGTTGCGTAATAATACATAATAATATTATAACAGGTCACTCGTTTAATCTAACGAGGAAATCAGTTCTTTCAATGTTGTAAAAAAATAGGTTTATCGTCATTCTTCGGGGTTCTCTGCAAAAAATACATTGGAATTTGCTATTTTTTAAATAATATCAGCTTGGGGAAATGATATCTATAGTATTAATCCCGTTGACCTATATTCTAGAACTGCTTATTACTTTGACACTCCTAAGGTCACCTAATCCTTAAGAGTGACAAAATAATATTCGGTTCATCTACTTATAACACACACTTAGAGAAATCTTATTATTACCTAATTAGGGGAACAACCTGCATCGTATACGAACGACCAGCGCATATGGATTTAATTTTTTATAGGATTACTATAATATATTATTCAACATCCGGGAGTGGACTGGGATAGCCACCGTCGAGCACCTGTTTCGGTTGGCTGGCGACAGACGTAAATTCAAAGAGCTGATGGCAAACCTCCAGTAATGGAGTGCCACCTTAAGAAGAAGAAGAAGAATAATATATTATAGGATTACTATAATATATAAACACCTCACAAAACATAACATTAATCATTGAATTTTATGCCAAATACTTTAATAAACATTTCTAAAATTAACAAACGCAAATATACTTTAAGACCAGTTGTCCCGTGAACTATTTGATATCCGGATTCCACAGCCGTTTCCGGATACCAAATAGCTAAACTTATAGAACAAAAATCCCACAGTAATATTTTTAAATTAACACTATAAGGGTGACTCAAATCCCACAGACCGACGTCCGCATTATAATTCACTATACGCAACATTCGTGTGATATGTTGTGGGATATTTTCATCATAATTTGTTTAGCTATTTGGTTAACAATCTTATAAAAATTTAAAGTTAAGTTTCTTGATAAAGTATGACACTAAATGTAGATATTTTAGGATTCTTATTTTTGCTATGTCCCTGTTGATAACGTTTAAAAAGGTGAATACATTGAACAATGTATAAATAAAGGGTTATACCTAAGTCCTTCTTCCTGAGAATTTAATTTAAAATATTAAAAAAGGCTCTTAACATCATATGAAGTGGAATCTTTAAAAGCTACTTACGAACTATAATTGAGTATTCTTACAATAAATATTAATATCAGTCTAAATAAATGAAGGCGCTATTAACGTGGCTAATAATAACATTAAGATCAATGATATAATAATAAATAATAATAAATATTTTCAGGACATTTATACACAGCGCCATCTAGTTCCAAGCTAAGCCGAAGCTTGTGTTATGGCAACTAGATAATGGAATAAATTACATATACATTACTTTTCTTTTGTAAATACATACATATAATACATAGCAACACCCAGACCCCAGAAAAATACAAATGTAAATTACAAATATATTTTTCCGGTGTGGGAATCGAACCCACGACCCTTCGCGCAGAAGGCAGGTGTATTACCTACTGCGCCAAGCGGTCGTCAAATAATAGTTAATAGATGTGTTATACACCAACAAATCAACCGTAAAAAGAGTTCCGCACGGCAGCGGCAGCACACATATATAATACAAGTCAAAACGATAGAAAAGAGATAAATGATAAAACCAACAAGAAAAAAAAGATAGTTTTGTCAGTTGCCCGTAAAAGCACTGGCAACCAATCACCTAAATATAAAACGTCCTAATTAGGATGTTTTTGCGTCTTCAAAATTTTGCGCTTATAACATATCTATTTAACTAATATCATTGATTAAGATCGAATGATTATCTATTTTAAAATAGTTGTTAGGTCTTATAAAAAGTCCTATAAACTAGGTTACGCAAATTCTCCCATGACCTGACCTGCCTGTAATCGTGTCAAGGTATTGGGATCTATCAATGATTAATTGGGTCTCATATGTCGATTGAAGTGTAAGTACATAGGTATTCTATATATATGTCACTGCCCACTGGAAAATAACAAGAACCGCAAATTTATAAATTTCCTAGGAAATTTATAAGCCTTCGTAGGATTCTAAACGAGAAATAAATTTTATTATTTTACGACCACATTTTCGCAAATTCATAAACTTACCGAACTCACGCGTAAAATAATCGCGTAAAGTAAGCAATATCCAAACGCCATGTGCGCTCTGATTGGTTGAATAACAGTCAACATCAACCAATCAGAGGGCAGTCTGTTATTTTCCGTATTTTAAAAAAGCGTAAAAGTGGCCGTAAAATAATACACTTTATCTCTCATTTAGAATCCTACGAAGGTTTATAAATTGCTGTTCTTGTTATTTTTCGGTGACATATACACGTATAAGTCGGGCATCTAAGTCCAAACTATCATGAAAAGGGTTTAGGCAATCTCTAAGTCAAATACAATATCAGTTGGTTTGCTTTATTCATTTAGGTATAGTTCCAAATATATAAAAGGTGTAAAACACGTCTTAATCCTGAAAACTGAAATCCTACCCATGATCATAAATTAGTTCCTAAGAATCCTGACGATCCAGATTCCGATTTTTAAACAGTTTGTTGCTTTAAATTTAATTTTATTTCTAGAGTATTATTATTACTATTTATTCTATATAACATATTACGCTTATTTACATAAACAATGTAAGTAAGCAGGCAACAACTGGCCAAAACAAATTACATTATATATTTATAGTTTATGCCAAAAAATTAAAAACACGAAATAAACTAATATGTACTAAAATAATAACTACACATTAATTAAGGGATTAATTAAAACATTATTCGTTTTAAATGACATATTTTAACAATTAACATTATTATATACCTATTTGCAAAATTTGGCGGCACACAAAAGTGTCGCGGCACAGTGGTTGAGAAATACTGCTCTATACATTCATATCTTAAGGAATCTATACTAATATATAAAGCTGTAAGCTGAAGAGTTTGTTTGTTTGAACGCGCTAATCTCAGGAAGTACTGGTTTGAATTGAAAAATCCTTATTTTATTGAATAGACAATTTATCGAGGAAGGCTTTAGGCTACATAACATCACGCTGCGACTAATAGGAGCAAAGATATAATGGAAAATGTGGAAAAAACGGGGAAAATTATTCATCTTTGAGGGCTTCCTTTGCGTGCGCTGCGAAAACGGTTCAAGATAACAAGAAGATTGACTCACTATAACATAATAATAGAAAAGGATCTGACGGGGACGAAGTCGCGAGCAACAGCTAGTATAATAAAATTGTTTTGACTTTAAAGGTGAGAGAGTAATAAACTATCGTAGGACTACAAAATAAATATGTATAGTTGTATATCCTTCTGGCTACGGCCTACGAGTAGTTATATGTATCCTGTGAAGTGAACTATAAAGGGTTTAACGAGGTTCTTGAGTTATTTTGTAGCGGCCTAGTTTGTAAGGTTATCGCCCGAACCAATTTCGGGGATTGAAGTCTATTTATTAAAGAGTAATTAAAGTCACGATTAAAATTAATTTAGTTATAATCTTAATAAATGTTTGTAACTTGAAATCTTCTACATATTTTTTTTTATACTATGAAGAGGGGAGACGAGCTGGACGCACTCCTGATGGTAAGAGTAACGCCAGCCCATAGCCAATGCAGTGCTACCCGGAACTTTGCTATAAAGCCCAACTCCGGGCAGAGGTGCACTACACCGACGCTCCCCACTTTGAGTCATCAGATGTTGAGACTCATTGGCCCAATCATTACGCTGGCTACAGTGCCCTTCAGACCGGAGCACAGTGACATTTTCACGTCACTGTTCAGGCGGTAGAATGTCTGGCACTGTGGGGGTACCCACCCAGTTGGTCTCCTGCGAAAGAGACCTACCCCCGGTTAAATATATATACTTAGTATTCAATTTTAAATGTTTCCTTTTAAAGAGTTTTATTTTTGTATGTGTTCAAATTAAACACATGTGGCGTTTTCAAAATTTTTATATACCTACTTTTGGTGTTTGTGTTTCATAATATTTTATGTGTGGATATTTTTATTTTGTAAGGGTCTTTCAGGTCAGAGAAAAATTTATGAAAATTTCTTTAGATAAGCAAAGATTAGACGTTGGTATTTTTTACGGATATGACATTGAGTTGGTTTATCTTAAACATGAAAAATATAATATCGCAAATCCGATTCCGATTCTATTCATCTTCAAGGTTTTAATGTTCTTTCATATTGACGAGCTTATGCTTCCAAGCGCAAGTATACTATATATGCATATATAAATTGAAATTAAGTGTCTGTCTGTGATATTTGTTCTTTAATAAGTTTTGTTTAAATTAAGTTACGTAAACAGATTTTTGATATTAATTGTCAAATTGTATTTGTGTTTATTCATGATTCTTTAAATAAATATAATTAATGCTGTTTATTAGTACCTCTATCTGTTAATAACAGGTCGTTTATAACTTTCAACACTAACAACTAACAGAAGTTTTTTTTTAATTTGTCCAATAGAATTTAATCTACACCACTGCTAAATTTATTTTCACGAGACTTTCACTACTGTAAACATGCATTATAATATAAAGTAATATTAACCCCAAACATTTTGTTAGAAGAGGACTGACTCTTAAGGCCATAGTAAACCGGAGCGGACCCTTATCTATACATCTATACATCTATCTATACATATAATAAAAATATAACGAGTCGCTGTCTGTACATGGAAGATATATGAAAAAAAATATTATAGGAGACCTTTATTCACGCAATAGAACCCAAAATAATGATTTTTGAAAATTTTGTCTGTTTGCTTGTGCACGCTAATCTCCTATCTAGATGGAGTTTTCAATGATATATTGTGGTAAGCTTCACTTAACATTTAGTGTTTAATTCATGTCAATCGGTTGATAAATAAAAAAGTTATGGCAATTTAAAGAATCACGTTGAACTCGCTGAACGTTTGTTGGCGCGGGTTAGGCATTTTCAAAAATGCTGCCCAAAGTCACTTTTCTACGCGGGCGAAGACGCTGGCACAGCTAGTATTGAATAAGTATGTATGCGGAAGCATTTTGAAGGCTATGCATAGTTTGAGATCCTTGAGGGATGGAGGTCACCTCTCCTGACGTGGAAGGTCAATTCAATGTACTTATTTTCTTTGGCATATTGTGACGCCTATTATGGTAAAGGCTTTGAAGTAAATAGCAAAATATATTTCGATAGTATTAAGTAAGTATAAAACTTAATCGTTTGTTTGTTTTTCTGTTTTTTATTAACTATATATATACTTTTTAGCAAGCTTAGTAGGTGGTGAAAACATGCAGTTAGGCGAAAACGGTCTGGCAGTAGGTGCCACGCTACCATAGATAACCTTTTTTTATGTATAATAGAGCGCACGGGAACTGTTTTTCTTTCTCACACTTTTATTAGTCTATGTATATGTCTACTTTTTCATTTTTGATCCTAACTTTGCCATGCGCATGATCGTAAGTGGTCAGACTTAGAAACTTCTCAATCATTTTTAATCCTTATTTAATAAAGGTATTTCTTTTTAGCAGTATATAGACTAAGTTAAAGAAAATGCTAATGAATCCGATATAGGAAGAGAAGCAATATAGAACACAGGGTGCCTACACCTTATCTGTACCGCTCTAAATTCTCGCTCGAGATAAGGGTTGATGACATATTTTCATAACGCCTCGTGACTCAAATATATCCACAGAAACGTGAAATTAAATGCAAATGAGATAGACAAGATAAGACAGATTTTAAATAATATTAATTTAATCATTTCAAAAAATTTTTTTTTTATGCATTGATAAATTACTTTTTTTCTTTCACCTTTTCAATACTTTTCCTCCGTAAAATCAATAGAACCAAGCACGTAACTATAAACTATTACTAGGTTTCATTAAAATTCGCCGCGTTCGGCTTAGTTCAGAAGTAAATGAAACAAAAATGAAAAAAGGCTATTATTTTTTAATTCTATGAAGTGGTAAGACGAGCTGGACGCCCTCCTGATGGTAAGAGAAACGCCAGCCCATAACCAATGTAGTGCTACCCAGGCTACCCAATAAGGATTTATCACAAAGGAAGAATACAGGAAAGGAGGTGGGAGTATGGGTGGTGTAATAAAAAGCAGTCAAAGAAAGTTCTGTGTGGTAAGGTGCTACATACTACTACTACGGTACAAGCTTAGGCCCTAATATTTAATACCTAAAAAGTTAACTGCAATACTAAAGGTATTAAAATTATATTTTACCTACCCATTGTAAATCTAAAAAAAACTTATTAAACTCAACAATTGCTCAATTGTACAATTTTACGCTAAGTTTGTTTCGGAAGAGAAAAAAAAGCTTAAATTTCAAAAGCTCCCACGGGAGAACAACTTTGCAAAGATGACGTAACCGTTTTACCAGGGTCGTATAACATACTGGGAGGTCTACAATAGCAATAGCATTCCGCTGTATCTTGTGTCTTTACAAAGTACTGAATTTGGAAATTATACCCTATGCCATACGTTTAAGGTTTTGTTTAGCTTGTACGGTCCAGTACAGCTTTAAGTACAGTTGCCATAGCAACCACAACGCGATGCTTGGAAAAGGGAATAGATCCAAGAATGGTGGTATGGAAACATTAGCTTTATTGCACGGTAATAAAGCATTGGGTTACCGCATCGAGTGTGGAATGTGAAGTGTGCTCTTGTAATTTATGTTATCCTAGTAAAAATATGAAACTAGTTGGGGGACGTGTTTCATCACTGGTTGGTTGTTGTTGTTTGGTTGTTGTTTGTTGTTCAGTTTATGGTGCTAATTTTGAAATTGATTTAAATTGTTACTTAGCGTTATCAAACAAGCCTGTTTAAATTGGTTTTACGATTGATGATTATATCCCCGTAAAATAGAAATATAAAATAAAAGAAATTTATGTTGACAGCAGAGCATGCATATTCATTACCGAAGAAAATCAAACTCCAAGCCAAGATCCATAACTTTAACGTACTTACTACTTATTTAAGGAAATTTATATAAAACATTCTTATAGATAGGTCGAGGAGAAAAAGAACAATCAAAACAAAATCCTTTTATAGTATATTAAGGTTTCAAGGTATGGATATGGCAAATGACAGTTATGGGAATTACGTCGTTATGTCCAATCAAACAAGGAACATATCTAGTTTATTTAAAATAAAAAGGAACTCAATAAAATACGATAGGAATATTCCCGCCAGCTCTAAGTTTTTTGCCCTTAATTTTTTATCTCACTCGTTTGCTATACAAAGAGAAGGACAGATATAACGTGCATATGAATGAGATCAGAAGTCACGTCAGTCTTATCATTGTTTATTTATACCGCTTTACTGCGTACGTAATAGTTTTTTATCAAAGTGGGTGTGTCAGGCTATAATTACATATATACTAGCTGCACTCCGTGGTTTTACCCTCATAGTTTCCCTCTCCTGGGAAATACCAAGGTGAAACGTATCGTAATTTGGAGAATACTTAACTAGAAAAGCAACAACATTTACCATTTTTCGGGATATTTTTTATAATTTTATCCGTTATCTAGTTGATAGAAACACGATGTCTTATTAGCTTGGAACTATATAATTATATATGTATAAGATACCTTCTTGCTTTATTAATAATATACTCGCGAATGCTTGCCTGGAAGAAATGTCTTATAAGTTATAACCAATAAGGCCAATTCAATGAAATGTTATGTGTGTTGTTATATTATAAGCATGCACTGTGAGTGAGTCATAAAGCATAGGTAATAAATATCCTTTACTATTTATTCGTTTTTTATAAAGCAATAATATTAATAATGCTATTATTACTAGTAATTATTAATCTGAAGTGATTTCTGTAACATAGGTTAATTGATAAAGCAACTATCGTAGTTGATATGGGTTCTTAATTAAACCTGATATTTGTGTGTGTGTCGCATGTGTGTGTTAACTACTATGTCAATTACTAATAAACAGAAACAAAGGAACGACATTTTATGTACCAGGATAGCATGACTTCAAGGGACTAAAGCCACATACTGTTCGTAGAGGTTCATATCACACATGCATACATGTATTGTCTAGCAAGGTCGCTGGGGGAATGACCTTATGACGTAGTGTGACGTCACCGTAGGAGGCTGGTTGAATTAAATGCCCTATTTCAAAACGACTATCATCGACCGTGTGGCCTAATGGATAAGGCGTCGGACTTCGGATCCGAAGATTGCAGGTTCGAGTCCTGTCACGGTCGGGAAATCTAATGTTTTTGTTCCAAAAATGTTTTGTAGAACATTTGTAATAGAGTATTTTACGTAGATTTTTAATTAAACAAATATATTACGTCTTAAACAGTCGAAACGTATATACGTACTATAGTTATTTATTTAATTATATGAAACAATTGTTGGTTTGTATAGGCTCTTTTAAAGGGACTAGTGGAGGAATTAATTATTCAATAATAAAATACTCCTGTTGTCTGAAACGTTTAGATAGTGAAGGAATTGATAAAATTTTTGGTCAGGAATAGAAGACTTTTGGGGCCTTAAAAAGGACATACGATGTATTGTGCTTGGTGCAATGGTAGTGTTGCAGTATCATGCTATCTATACTATACTATGCCTTCTGCGCCAAGAGTTGTGGATAGGAATCCCACAATAGAAAAATATACTTCTATCTTTCTGTGGAATGGGTGTTGTCATGTATAACATATATGCTTTAACAAAAAAATATTTTTAAGTATTATATTAGTTGTCTAACACAAGCTCTGCATAGCGTGAGGCTAGATGGTGCTATGCCAAAATAAGGGTACTAAAGCTTTTTCGTTAAAAAGATTCCAAGATTAATAGGCAGATATTGCTTAATTTGAAAAAAATCTATGTACATGGCAATTTCATCTTACAAATTATGATAATCTTTACTTAAAAGTAGAGGAAACGTCCTCTTTCTTTCTGTTTCCAGTTCCCATGCTTATGCTATAACTACGCAATGGATTTAAAATTTATATAGCATATCCGGAACCTTAAGCCCGAGCACGAAAGTTAGAACTAGAATCTCTTTAATAAATCTTTTGGCACCACATTCATTACTGTCGAAGTAATTACCTACCATCAGGACTGCGTCCAGCTCGTCTCCCCTCTTCATATTAAAAAAAAATTAAAATACTTTGGCGCTACGAAACACACGAATATATATACCTACATACATAGATAACCAGTACAGATCAATAACCACAACAGGAAAGAGGTCATTTAATAAAACGAAACGGCGGTTCCAGGAGGGTTCAAGACCCAAGAGTTTGTTTAATTATTATTATTACTTATAATTTAAGAAATTAAATTATAAGTTCTTGACTTGACCACGACTGCTATATTTTAAGGATGAACTGTTTTCTTTCTTAAAAATATTTTAGATATTTCTTTTAAGCAAGTAAAGTTTTTAATAAATACTATTACGAGGGCAATTGAATTTATTATTGTAATAATATTAACGTCTAATTAACTGTATCAAATAAGATAAGTCAATTTTAATACTGGCAATTGTTAGAACAAGGTTTAAATAGAAGCTAATTGAAAAAACGCGTAAAACCGTGAAACATATTAGTATTAATACTTAAAAAATATCTCATTGATATCTTTAAATGCCTTCAACCCAAAGTTGCTTTGGGTTTAATGTTTCCTGAGCGTGCAATGTCCGATTGCACCATATTTGTTAAGGCTTCTTAATATTATTGAAATTGACCTTAGGTATATAAAGGATTTTAAGCATTTTGATATCTATTAACTATATAAAAATGTAATTTGATATAGTAAATAAAATATTCAAATAATTTTGTGTAGCTTTTAATTCTATAGGTCTGAGTATTATTACATAGGGTATTTTCATGTTGGCAAATTTATTTTATATTTGGTAAATTCAGATCTAGTGTCAGCGACCGTGTGGCCTAATGGATAAGGCGTCGGACTTCGGATCCGAAGATTGCAGGTTCGAGTCCTGTCACGGTCGACGGGATTCTTTTGATTCCCTTTATGGCATTTAAAATACATATTATCATATGGTTTAAATTGCTTGCAAGGAAAAATGGTTTGAAATGTATGATTTAAATTAATTTGGGTATATTATCGTGTGTTTTCTATAACGAAAAATAGTAATAGAAAAGGTACCTAATCGTAATTTTATCGTACGTCCATTGACAGTCAACTTCATTAATGCGAAGATATCCGTGAGTAAAAACGGATACGGTTAGATGGAGTTTTAACCGATAGTTCAGAAGACATAACACTTTCCCAGGTTTATGAGTACCCTGTCAAAATTTCCCTACCATAGTAAAGGTTTTATATATATTATATTCGAAGCATGCAAAAATTTCAAAAACATACTTTTTGTGAAATCGAAAAATAGCCTTTGAATATATGTACAATAAAGCTTCACCGAGAGGCTTTGGTTAAATGAAAGCTTCGGTTTAAGAAACATCTTTATGCTGTTCATGTTATCCTGGTATCCAATGTTTTTGTTTTGTGACGCCTGTGTTGCATGCATTTTAATTTTTTGGGTGTTTTTATTTGCCTGATAGATGTTATTAATATTATTATAATTCTTATTTATTAATCAAGTACCTAAATGATTTAATTTCAACAATGATAAATCATTTGTAATAGAATTACAATTTATTGACTTTCATTATTAGGCGACTAGTAGCTACACGTTCAAAGCCTGGGTGGGCAATAAATAAAAATTTTTGTGTAGAAGAAACATCTTTAAGTTCAGAATAATCCATACAAACCATTATTAAAAAAATCTTTCATTAAACATGTTTTCGTCTCCATTGTAAGAAATAACAATAAATTATTGAACCGCAAAACCAGCTGGCTCACTTTTGCACTTTCTACTTTAAATACATAACAATATAACTCTAGTCTCTACGCATAAAAAAATAACCTTTCGTCTCTATATATACACACATTTTTATTTATTTTTGAAGTACACTAAAACAGTTAAAAACTATACCCCTACACGTAAAAGATATCCTCAAAAAATGTGTTTTTACTATTTAAATGGCGAAATCTTCTTAGGATACCTACTCCTCTATTGACTAGCAGTGAATCATATTCAAACAAAGTTTCATTTTTCTTCCCCCTTATAATGTATTATTATGATGCTAAAAAGAACCTTCCGAACCTTACAAAATACAAGATTACCTAAGTATTTATATAGATTACTGAAACAAAACCACGGGATATGACATTTTAATATAATTAAAAATAACTTTTTAAGCTAAAAAGCTCCTCTGGTGCTTTTTTCGCGTACTAGGGGCAAAGTAAATGAGATCCCATAATTTAATTTTACCAGGACGCCATAAACGTGTACAGTGCAAGTTAGAAGTTAAGAAGCATTGAACTTTAACGCGACTTGTAAGTACTACACGTTTTTTGACGTAGTTATAACGTTTTTAAACATTTCAATTAACATGAGAATATGAAAGATATACAGTTGACTATTGAAGTATGTTCTGAATTAATCATTAGTGTTAAAACAAAATAATCCTTAAATTTTTTAATTAATCCAAAATAATAACAAAATCATTCGTAGTTTTTAGATACAGGGGATACCAATTATACCATATTCTAGTGTTAAGATTTTTATATGTTACTAGCTGTGTCCCGCGGTTTTACCCACGCAGTTCCCGTTCCCGAGGCAATATCGGGATGTTAGCTATCCTATCTTTTAAGTTGGATCAAACTGCACATGGTATGCAAATTTATTTAAAAATCGATTCAGTAGTAAAGGAGTCAATCGTGGACAAACAACACGTTATTTATGTATAATAATTAATATTAAGATTAAAGAAGCCAACCTTCTCCAAGCTTTAGCCTATCTGTATAGTAAATCTCACCATAAACGAAATGTGCGAAAACTTTAGCGCATATAAATAATATTACATAGTACTTACTGATCCACCCGTTAGAAAACGCGCAGTGTATTAAAACAGCTCTTAGACGAAATTGCTTGTGATATATTAATAAAATGTTTTAATATGATAATACTGCAAGGTGATCGTCCGAAGAATGGAAATCATTTTTTATGATCCCAATTATTGCATTCGACAATAGAAATAAGTGTGAATTTGTTAGTTTTATGGTATTGTTATTGCGACCAATGCAGTTTATAAAGTTTTTCTGTTATTGGAATATTTTAAGAATAAGTTTATGAATAAATTAAATATTTCGAGTTGAAGTATTTCATTAATCTTGTACTGTCTTTTGTGTTGGCTCGTTATTTATTTTAAATGTAAAATTGTAACAGGCTTTATTCAAAAATTTGCACATGCGTATAGAATACTAATTGTTGAAATTCTTTTCTAATACAAAAAACGTCGCACTGTTCAGATAACATTGATCAGTAGGTT
Source organism: Eurema hecabe (assembly GCA_026213755.1). Taxonomy (NCBI): domain Eukaryota; kingdom Metazoa; phylum Arthropoda; class Insecta; order Lepidoptera; family Pieridae; genus Terias; species Terias hecabe. The sequence goes on from JADANM010006423.1 coordinate 2,757,204, forward strand.
AAATTACAAATAATGTTTTAATGTAAATAATATTCGTAACACAATTTAAGTATCAACCTCTTCGAAATTAAGCTCTTCATTACATAGTATTATACAAAACGCTTTCTCCTGTCCGTTTCTATGTATGCCTACTAAATCTTGAGAACTGCGCAACAGATTTTCATACTATTATTTTATCAGATAGAGTGATTCCAAAGCAAGGTTTAAAACATGCATGAATGCAAGTAAAAGCGCGGGGCACGGTTAGTATTCTATATAATAATCACAACAAATAAAGAATATATTTCTCTTTTATGACACTCATAGCAAGGCCGCAATTAAAGGGGGATAATGCAATGTCACATAACATGTCATATTAGGTCGGCCTCGAGTCGGAATTGTGAGGCCTTCACTCGATCATCTGTAATGTTCGGGTTCAGAAGGGGCCTTTTAAATGAAAATACATCAAATATGTATAATGTATCTTATTATAAAGAAACAGTACAACTCTTGGCGGCAGGGCTCAGGAACTTCAATTGTTTCGCTTATACTTAGGGAATAATAATTTGTTTATAATAAAATGTGATCCTCTTGAGGATCTGTCGAGAACTGCCTTAACACTAGGGAGGACGATCGTTTTATTCCAACTCATTTACTCAATCACTATGAGAATAGGTCAATGTTCAACAGGATACAATGAAATCTCCGTAAATAAGTAATTAAGGAATACAATATTTGGTGATCATTAACAGTGACTATTAACAACCTATTAATTTATTAATCATTAAGATAGAGATATTACAATCCTCCCCCTTTAAGAAAATAAACACAGTTTATTTTATTTAATACACATTTCTAAATTACAAAACAATAAAATAATTCGTTTACATACTTATAATACTACCAATTCAAATAACATACAATTTAAACATAATAAATCTTTATCATAAAATACAATTTAAACATAATAATCTTTAACATAATAATCTTTAGGTTTTAATTTACTTTTAATTGTGCAATCCTAGCACTACGTCTAATCGGAGTTTCAGAAGATTGCGATGTAGAAGGTATCTCTTCTAATTCAATATCTTGGTCTCCGTTATTAATTTTTAACGTTATACAGTTCGTTATCCTAGCACAACATGTTTTAGTGTCTTCAATGGCTAATAATCTATCATTTCTGGTACAAAAGAATCTTCTAACAAACAAGTATTTGCCAAATTTAAATATAATATATACAAAAATAACTTTTAAAATCGAAAATACAATATAACTTAAATAAAAATTATTAACAACTTTATCAAATATAGTTTCATTCTCCATTTGATCAATAATATCATTAATTTTATCGATTTTATGGCTTGCTACATTTAAACTCTCTAAATCTAACTTCTCATGTAATTGAATAGGTGTGAAGTGAATGCTACTCATATTTCTGTCTTTTATTTTCTTACAACAATCATCCGTTAAAATATCTATTTGAGGTAACACTGAATTAAAATTACTTTCTAAACCTAAATTTTGAGTTTGCAACATAATATTAGCAGTGTATAACTTACAACTATCAGTTATTTTTAAAATTCCACTATTAACTAATTCAATATCTATAGGTTCTTTATTCTTGCAATTTAAGGTCGCAATAACCCTTTTGGGAGTTATAAATACCCAATTATTATTATTATTTAACTTAAACCACTGTTCAGTAGGTATGTAACCTATTCTTGTATCGCATTGTACGGGTAATTTAGTATTTGTAAACATTAATTCTGTCTCACATGTTTTACTAGTATACACGGAAAATAAGGGAGTTTCTAACTTACATATGTATCTAATACCTTGAATCCTTTTACAATTATTTAAATTTTCTAAACGACTAAAATGAATCTTATTGTTCGAT
>JADANM010006423.1:2776005-2786694 GCA_026213755.1 Eurema hecabe
TTAGTATAGCGTCTTGAAGGCTATGCAGTCCTAGTAACGGAAGCCATGGCGCGGGGAAATTTTTACCTAAATCGCGGAATTCCATCGCGTTAGGGAAGGGGAACACTAAATTTACTTTTTTTATAATAAAAGCAAAAAAAAAGTTTTAGATTTGAGTTTTATGTTAGTTAAATTTAAAAAAGTATAAAAACTTTTTTTAGGAATCGTTTTGTCATTTGATTTTCTCAACTTATCATCATGCTTTTGAATCGTGTCTCTCAGATCCCCAACCTTTTTTCATTCCGTTTGTATTTTAAAAATATTTTATACCAATTGAGAGAGTGGAAAGTTCTGGAATACATGCTTGTGTAAATAAATAATAATTAATTATAATTGTATCTTGAATTTAATAGACAACTTATTTTTTACTTTTAAATTCTAAAGAAAGCATAAAGTCAACTTTTATGGCTTGTTTAGTATAGAAGTAATGCTCGAGCAAATTTTGTAAAAATAATTTTAAGCAAAAATATTTCTTTAGTTTGAAACCGAAATAAAATAATAGTAAAGCAATCTGGCCCAGGTTAAAATGGAACAGTCGAATCTGTTTCAACTGGAATTCTATGAATATACTTAATAAGAAAATCGTTCATATGTTGAAAATGATCTTTTAGGCTTCTGAACCGATTTTGAAGGATACTTTTTTTACACATAAAAAGCTACATTTTATATAGTTGTTTAGCTAGTATTAGTGTAGTAGTATTAGTTTCAAGCCATACTACCCAACTGCTAAATGTCAAAGTAAATCATAGGATTAAGACGTACTAAATAAAACGTTAAGAAATTTAAATTTCATTTAATAGCATTCCTTTTAAATCTGACTATAACCAATTTGCTAAGAATGAAAAATACAAAAAGCAAATTATTTATTTTTATTACCGTTGTAGTTACATAATTAATTAGCTATGGAAAAAACCAAACGTTCTTAACATTTTTTCAAAAGGAATTTGTTTAAAAAATCTTTTATGCTTATTCAAAGTTATAAATAGCCCGCACAGTACTACACAAAAGGTTATTCTTATACATCTCAGGAATTTCCTTTTTAGTAAATCTTGACTTACCCTGATTAATGACTATAGGGGCATTGACTTATACATATTTGCTTCAAAAATTCGCCGGCTAACTGCCTCATTAAGCACATTGTATTAACACAGTTCAGAGCTTATACATATATAGGTATGCTAAGTATGATGATTTGTAGGTTTTAGCGATAGCTTACGGGCTGTAATTAGTTTTGTCAAATAATTGCTAATATACAGTACATAGATATTTTAGTTTTGCCTTATGGCCAATTAAGTGCAAAAAATGATAAACTCTAAAATCCACACTTATTAGAGATATTTTTTTATGTACAGTTCATTAATAAGTTATTAGTTAAATTAATTATATTTTTCTCAAGTTTTAAAGTATAGTGTTAAGTTCTACAACATTGAAATTTCTAAACACAGCGCTTTTGTTGTCCGCCAGTCTCTGTTTCTATAGAATCCGGGAATCGCCCCTCGATTCCCGATTTATGGAAACGCATCAGTGTGTGCGTGCGGTGCACCTGTGTGTAACGGACTATTGAATATTGATCGGAAGCTCTCTTCCGGTCTTCTGCTCGCCTAGTACTTTCCGATCGGTTGTCTATTATTGACGATTACCGATACCCAACCGATATTGATGAAAAAATCGGTAATAGTGTGGGTGGGGAAGAAACGGTATCAATTTCTCCATTTTTTTAATTGATTCCTCATTGATTGACATCGGTTATGTAATATAAACACTTAATTTGACAATAAACCCAATTAGAGAAATTCAAATAAAATTGATTATTAGTATAATAAAGTCTCCGATTGCATGACATTTAAATTTTCGACTAAAAGAAACATTGATGATTCGTGTTACTCAAATTGGATTACAATAATAAAATATCGGTCTTTGTATGGTTGATTGCTTTGTTAAGCAGAGAGAGTAGCAAAAGCTATGCTATTTTATTTTATTATATTCTTTACATTTTATTGAACAATTGAACAACTAAATATTTATTTAATAACAAATACACATTCTAACATAACAAATTATCCATATAGAGAGAACTTTAATAAAACCAATTAAATCTTTTGTTAAGTTATTACCCAGTCAGTAAGTCATGACTCAAAGTGGGGAGCGTCAGTGTAGTGCACCCCTGCCCGGAGTTGGGCTTTATAGCAAAGTACCGGATAGCACTGCATTGACTATGAGCTGGCGTGTTACTCTTACCATCAGAAGTGCGTCCCGCTCGTCTCCCCTCTTCATATTTTATAAAAGAAAGTTATTATTTAGATGATAAGTGTACAATGTGTTTATTGTATACCTACAAAAAAAAATAATCTAATAATTCTTGCTTTGAAGTTCAAAAGCATGTCACTTTTTAATAAAAAATAAGTGAGGAATCAAAAGTAGGTATAAAGTAACTTTCATATCATCGCTACCACTAGTGAAATTCTTTATGTTGGATTACAGAAATTTCTCGATCGTAGGTAGCAAAGGAAAGTCTGCAAATTAGATTTAATAATCACGGATTTGGGTTACATCATATTAAACTATGTAATAGTGATTTTAATTGCTTTGATGATGATTGTTTCCAATTTCAACTGTACCGATTGTTTGAAATTGGGAAAAATTATATTAGGTAATTAATATCTACAATTTGTTGAAACCCAGGAGTTAGTTACTTTTCATAGTTCTTTAGTTATTAATTTTTATTTTATTTTTCATTTTTGAATAGGTCAAAGATTTATATTATATTTCCGTTCCGTTTCGTTAACGTATAATAAATAAATCTGTTCGAAAACGTTTTAGAATTCCATATTAGCTTTTAAAACTACAAACAGTGCAAATTATGGGTAGATAGATATTTTTAGAGATAGACTTGATGATAAATTTATAGCTCATTTAAATTTAAGAAAAACAACGGTCACTTAAAATGTTGGCCAGATCGCTCCGTTTATTTTTTGAATTTCTTACTGAATATGATGTTATTTTCCCAAAAAAATATTATATCTTATTTGACAAACGATTTTTTCTGTAATCCAAAAGCTTTATTTGTTGTTGTTATTTTTTGTGCATGCAATGAATGCTCTCTCTCTCTCTGTGACTCTAACTAATCCTTGTGACAACCGTGAGAAATTTAAGGTATTCCGATGACTTTAAGCCCCCACAAGTACCAGGGGAACAAAAGTAGCGAACATCCGCATTCCTGCGTTCACCCTGGCGTGCTGTACCGTTCCCGGGCCGTTGAACTAGAGAGAGACGGAAGAAGGATCATACTGCCTCTCTTTCCTTTAGCTCCACATATAACTTTAACTCTATGTCAAGGCGGTACAGATTAAAATCATCTAACATTCAAATGTTCATTCAAAAGATGAAGTCGTTAAAAATACGGGTATATTATTCGATTCTAAGTTTCATTGTTATTGGCATAAAGTTGAAAATTAAAAATGGTATGTTTTTTGGTGAGCTTAAAAAATGGATAAAGCGTGAGAAATTCGGAGACAAATTTCTTCAATTCTACTAGGATTGTATAGTTTGTGAGGATATTTATTTACAAGAGCAAAACTCAGAAGTGGGAAACAATGATGATTGATGGACATGATTTCCTCCGATAAATTTACGAGTTAATTGATCAAGTTAATTAATTGATCAATTTGATATAAGAAGGAATTAAGAAAATAATAATTATTTAGGTATCGTTTACATTATATTATATATAATAATAATTAATGATTTACTAAAATTTGCCAATGACCAATTAATTAATAATTATTTTAGCAAATATTTTGGTAATTTTATTGACTTATTGTGGGATTTGATATAATTCTTCACAAACTTTTTAAATAAAAGTAACATTTTAAATAGGTATGTTTGTTGTATTCAGTACTAATAATGGATCGGACCCCCACACTCATTGATTGGTTCGATATTATTGGCAGGGTATCGGCAATCACCAATAATGGAGAATGTATTGGAAAGTACTAGGCTTCCAGAACAGAGCAGGAGTGCTATCGATCAGTTCGATACGCCGATACGCCATAGCTATCTATTGGTACAGGCAGGTGTGAACTGGAACATTGGTTTTTCTCTCTTACTCCGTACGTTCCGGGCTATTGAATGAAATCGAGAGTTTGTAGGGAACTTTTACTATTCTTTCCGAGACCCCTCGTATATCAAGTACGAGGTTATTATAAATTATTAAACAAAAAACAAACTGATTGCTCTTTTTGATAACTTACATATAAAAAGCTTTATACTAAAATATTTTTGACTAGGTTAGTAAGTAAAAAAATGACTTGTACAGCAAACTTAAGAGATAAATTAATTATTAGTAAAATTATAATAATTTACACTTATAATTCTAACCGAGTCAAGGATCCTCCCTTTAGTCCATAGGAAGCTTAACTTGCCTACCTCTACAATAGCGACTCCAGTGATTGAAACAAAATTTAGCCTAAAATCTATACTTCGATTAATAAGTTTTCATTTAGCGTAACGGTCGTCGAACTTCCGTTTTCGCTTTAATTAAACCGTTTCCTTACCTATTTCCGATAATAATTTGATTTTCAATGCCACTAAACTAATATCGTTTGGAATGTTTCAAATGAAGGTTGTTCGCGCCTTGCTGTTGAGGTAATTGAAAAGTAATTGCCAATTTTTATATAATTTCGAACCAATCAACGAGTTTCAGTTATACTTCGTTATTTAACTTCGGTGTAAGAATTACTTTTGTTTGTTCTTTTGTTACATTTCATATCTATTACTTACCTACATATTAATTACATTACATTTTTACATTTATTATCTATGCAATAACCGTCACTTCCGATGATGATTCTGACTGTGCTAATGAACATGAATTACAAAAAGAAAGATTATTTAGGCATAATTTAGTTAATAATGCATTTTAATGAATTCCAACATTAAAAAAGTTTTACAACAGGTACCTAGAGCATCTTATTACATGCAAACTTTCAACCAATTCCATTCTGTAGGTGTTACTGTAATCAAAACAAAAACAAACATATCCTTAAAACTTTCGCTTCTATAATATAACCACCCTCAAGTGCCATAACACTGATTTATTACGCTTCCTATGACGTAAAGGTCAAACACCAATTATTATCAATATTCGGCGAAAAACTCGACTAATTGACGCACTCGATATTAATAACATCGTAAAGCAATCAGGGTTTCTGGTCCGTCAGCTAATATTCGGATCACGAGCGATTCGATACAGTGTTATGTTCCTGCTAAACCTACATGATTTATTAAACTACTAGCTATGCCCGCGACTTCGCCCGCGTAGAAAAGCGACTTCGGGCAGCGTGTTTTAAAATGCCTAACCCGCGCCAACAAAACGTTCAGCAAGTTCTACGTGATTCTTTAATTTGCCATAACTTTTTTATTTATCAACCGATTGACATGAATTAAACACTAAATGTTAAGTGAAGCTTACCGCAATATATCATTAACCCCATTTAGATAGGATAAGCCGTTTCTGAGATTAGCGTGCACAAACAAACAGACAAACAGACAAAAATTCAAAAATTCATAGTTTTGGGTTCCATTGCGTTAATAAAGGTCTCCTATAATATAATTTCTCATATTTTATCTTCCATGTACAGACAGCGACTCGTTACGTTTTTATTATATGTATAGATTTTTCCTATTACAAAGACCGCAACCATAATTATTGGGTAACTTACCTTGGGAACGTAGATGGTAGACCGGCGCGCTAGAGGTGGTATTTTTATTATTACATGGGGGACAAACGAGCAGGCAAACCATGTGGTCATCCCCGCACATCAACACTCGTAGAGTTTGGCAGCTCTAGAGTGGGTTGCCCGCCCTTAATATATATAGATTTACACTCCTTCTCAACACTTCCATAGAAAACTATCGTGTAATCTCATCGTGGTCGCTTATCAATACAAATATTTCGTACTAGCCGCTTGTGTTAACTTAAAACGTTAGTACGACTGTACAACCAATTATTACTTTTGAACACACAAAAAGTAGTATAATATAATCATAAATATATTGATTAGATTGAGTTTACTTTTGTAATTAAGAAAGCATTTTACATACTTCGTCACAATTTGACGACCGCTTGGCACAGTAGGTAATACACCTGCCTTCTGCGCGAAGGGTCGTGGGTTCGATTCCCACACCGGAAAAATATATTTGTAATTTACATTTGTATTTTTCTGGGGTCTGGGTGTTGCTATGTATTGTATGTATGTATTTACAAAAGAAAAGTAATGTATATGTAATTTATTCCGTTATCTAGTTGCCATAACACAAGCTTCGGCTTAGCTTGGAACTAGATGGCGCTGTGTATAAATGTCCTGAAAATATTTATTTATTATTATTATTTATTAATTCATAGCAAGCAGGAATCGCATTGTTCCGTTGCATTATTAAAAAGAAGCTATATATCTAAAAACAACCTTAATAGTAGATCGTCAAAGCAACTGCGATACTGCTAGTACAAAAAAACACCAATTTCAAATGCGAGAAAAGAGAACTAATATTTATTTTTGACTAATAAAAAAGCAAAGATATATAGGTACAGGCGAATTGAAAAAAATCTTCCTTATTTTGAAGTCGGGTAAAAACTATTGAGGTTCAGAATAAAACGAATAAATCTTAATGTCGAGTATATTTTCCTTTCCACGGTACAAAAATACAAAATGAAAAATAGTAGAAACTTACAAAATACAATTCTTTCCATCTTCTTAACCTGAAAAATAACAATGTAGGAATTAAATTTTGTTTTATCAATTGTATTGCAAATCATTATTAATGAGTTTTTTTTTTCGAGATAGTTATAAATGATTGCATACTTATAGATACATAAAAATATATGATTAAGTAGAATAACCATAAAAAAATCTTAAAAAAAAATTATTTACAATAGAAATGCTAATTTATTAAGTTTAAAATTAAAATTTAAAACACTACTAATTTAAGTGCAAAAATCTATTTTCCTATTCGCTATTATATATAGTCCAAGCTTATATAGTGATAATATGCCTATTTTTCGAAATAAACTTATAAAAATTTACTTTTAGTATTTGTAAATAAAGCCACCGATAAAAGCTAGTAAATAAATCCAACAGATCCCAGACTGTTTATCAAAAATAAATCGCTGCAAAAATCGCCCCCATGCAGGGCCAACGACCCTTAACCCCGCGGTTGAAATGGGTCAAACGAACCCCCAGAATCCGTTTACAAATCTTAGGGTCATCGGCATTAGTGCGCTAAATGGGCCACAGGGGTCTCTTCGACCCCAGATTAGGGCACTTAACTCAATTGTTTTGAAGCTATTTACTTAGGTCTATTGTTCAAATATTTCCAGTGAATGTTCAATAACAACCCTCAATGTTAACTAGATTAATAAAGTTTTTGATTATACATTAACTTTGTAATATTTTCTTTCGCTAAGTGGTAGATATACAATACGTATAGTATACAAATATAATTTTACTTGATTGCACCAAAGTTTGGTAGGAAGTCTATTTTATTTTTGCTTTTATTTCGTATATAAGTAGTACTAATTAATTATTAATCTAGGCATTTCATATAGTACACATCCGTGCACTATATAATATACTAGCTGACCCGTGCCCACTTCGTTGGACATAATGTTATCTATCCTTTTTTATTCTTTGATATAGCTCTAAAACACTCGTGACTCAGCAAAAATTCGGCTTTCTATTGGTGAAAGAATTTTTAACCCCTTACAATTTAACGAACACACAAACTTTACTTCTTTATCTAAAGCCTAGTTTTCAAAGCCTCTTAATAATAATCGCCTATAAATATTTCAAAATTGAGATAAAAACTAAAAGTAATACTGAAGAACTAGATAACATGAACTATAGTACCGTCGTCGTATGTAGGTAATTTTAGTTCTAAATTATTAAATCGCATATCGGCAAATGCATTTCAACTACCTACACAAATCTGTTTGTGCGTAAAAAATAACCCTACCTCGCGGTCACGTGGAAAGGGAAAGATCGTTAACATTTTTGGAGATATTTACTTATCTGAGACTTAACGTGAGGGCAAGTGGGGTTCATCGGACGACGAGTCAACGGTATCAAGTGAAATTCCATGCACAATCAATCGATAACGGAAAATTTCAAACGTTACCGACTGCACATCGAATTATCGATGTTATTGTCGTTCGCGTCTGCTTTTTTGGGCTTTTAGACCTTAAGTTATAAGGCAATATAAAACAGGTAAGTCCTTGTTTATAAATAACTGTTAAGCAGAAGATTAATATTAAAAAAACTAAGAAGTAATAAATAAATTTGTTTCGCACAAATATGTACCTATCTTCATGTAGTATTTAAATAATTATTTAATACTTTAGAAGCTGCTGTTTAAATAATTTGCTACATCATAATTTTGAAGTTGAGAAACCCTTTTGACATCGGTTAAAAAAGAGCATTGATGATACATCAATTTAATTTATCGTTTTTGATTCTTATGTACTAAAGCTAAATAACCATTTAAGCCCAAAAGAGCACGTGACATTCAATTACCATATATTAAACCTATCACATATTATAAATAATCAAATTTGATCCGTCGTACTCAGGACGAGCCTTCAAATTATTGTCTAACGAATTCCTTAGAGTAAATAAAAAAACAATAATTATGGAACGAAGTGGTTTTTAAAAATTTAATTTTAAATGTAGGTAACACCTAATATTATTACATTAGGTACAACATCGTTATTAAACATCGCTCTAAATGCGGTATCGTAGTGTTTTTTCATATTTATCGATTTAGTTAACACTTCACTACTAATGTAGGTACTATACTAGTCCTGCCCGCGACTCCCTCCGCGTGGACTTTCCCCTTCTCCCCTTTTTCCATTTAAAAAGTAGCTTATGCTTTATCTCAGGGTCTAGACTATGCGTTTTCCAAATTTCATTACAATCGGTTCAGCGGTTTGGCCGTGAAAGCGAAAAATTATAAAAAGTTTCAACCCCGCCCGCAACCTTTTGGAGCTTGATTTAAAAAAAAAGTAGCCTTTGTCCTTACCCAGGCTTTATCTTTGTACCAAATTTCGTACTTATCGATTCAGTAGTTTTAGCGTGATGGAAAGACAGACATACAGACAGTTACTTTCACATAATACTAGTAACGACTAGTAAGGATGAATGAATAGAGGCTTTGACTAAACCTTTACTATGAAGCGATGAAACGGTTTGAATAATGTCATTTGGAAGTAAATTTTTGTAGTTTCGCTGGATTTGAACTCGTACGAATTATCATTCTTCAGATTTTTAAGTCTCCAATACGAATAAAAAAATTAGCACGAACATTGTTTCAATCAGTTCAGTAAATCTAATAATAGCCTCTTGAAACTTAAATTTCTTTATAATATTACTTACCGAACTTTTATCGTATTACAATTATTATTGTAGCAAATAAATGATTCATCGTATGGCTGTTTGAATTTTTCAATTTCGTAGTTTCTATTCAGTTCTCTAAAGACCCTCTTATAAATTAAATATTTGCCAACACTTATTTATTACACAGACAATAGTTAAAACCAACTAAATCATTTCAGTTATTTGGAAGTTAAGGGTTAGCGACAGAAATGCTATTTGATTGTGGCACAACCAGTTTCAATTTACTGCTCGAGCCTGAAAAGTTGCTACAGACTCAATTTAACTTAGTAAAATAGTTTCTATACCTTTATTTTTACTTACCTTTTCTCTCTAAAAAAAAATTGGACTGGCAACATTGGGGTAAAATGAATACAAATGATCGTACATTACACTTTACTCTTAATAATTATCAAAATACATTTTAAACTAAAATAATATTGTAAATATTTAAATAATTTATACAAATAATCGAGTGTAAACTGTTGCGATAGTACAAAACTATTAATTATTATTTTATCGATGTTTTAAAATTACATTTGTCTATGATTCTTAAATAATTGTGTAGGTAGATAATACAAAATGTCAAATCACGAAATACATGAAGCATCTAGATGACGCCTAATCTCCATCTAATAATAATGATTCCAACTATCTAATATACATCAACAACAATAATATAATGAATTTTATTAAAATTTCGACATTCCACAATTACGTCACAAAGTGGGCGCGCAAATTTTTAATCTACACCAAAAAGCGTTGACAGTGACAGCGTCGAATTGACAGCTGCCACAGATAACTACATTATGCTTCGACGTTGCTATTAACTTTACTGACGACGCAATTTTTATAGGAATTTCGCGATTATATTTGGAATCATGTCTAGTGATGTGTCGTCAGTATAGTTAGTGTTGTGCTTAGTACGCATGGTTGGCTACGAAAAGACCAGCTTCAGCGCCCACACCTGTAACGGAGCCGGCGACATATTTGCCCTGTGATGCCTGACCGTTGGCCTGGAAAGAATATTGGCATATGAAGTAACAATTCATGGAGATTTTTGTACGGAATTATTTATTAGCTTTAATATATTTTTTTATAAGATTATAAGAGTACTTTATGAAAAACATACAGCAGCTACTGAGCAGAACATATTATTTTAATAAAGTTAAAAAAATGTGTATACAAACCATTTTTGAAATAATATCCAAGCTCTGACCAGACCATA
>JADANM010006423.1:2803636-2824095 GCA_026213755.1 Eurema hecabe
ACTAATATTTACTAAAATATATTTTGAATTCATTAATAATAATACGACAAATTAAGAGACGTGAATAGCATCTTATTAAAAGAATATTCTCCTACATATTCTGTACTAAGAAACTCGCGATATTGTGTTCAATTAAAACTATTTGCAGAATAAAAGTGAAATCTAATTAAGTTCCGCTTTTATTCGCACATCGTTAGCTCGAGATTGCTTTTTAAAATAATTTTTCTTAAAATGAAAATAATATTTCTCGTTAAATATTTTCCTTAGAACTTTTTATACGTTAGGGTTTATTAAAATAGTAATTACTAGCTGTGACGCGCTATTTAATTTGCTTGCATAGTAAGGACGTTTCATATTTTGTATTAAAAATGTATTCAAAAATTATTACCATAAGTCCAATATTTTTGACCTTTTAGAGTGACAGATATATAAAAAGTGGCCAAATTAATAAAGTTAAGCTATGATTTGCGATTTTACGGGCGTATAATTTATATCCGTTTGCTTTGAATCTCATTGTTTTATTGTCTATGTGAAAAAAAAGAAAAAAAAAGCTTTTGTTATCGGTAAAGCCCTTTTCAGAATCAATTCAGCAGATGCATTGAACATATCCTCATAAACCAGTCAATTGTACTCTAATTCGAAATGAAAACTTATTTATTGTTTAAGATATCTCAATGTATATACAAATTTACGTGTCACGTTGTTTGACTGCGATTGACTCCTAAACTACTGAACCGATTTTTAAATTAAATTTGCACACCGTGTGCAGTTTGATCCAATTTAAAAGATACGCGGGTAAAACCACGGTACACAGGTTGTAAAATATAAATTGTAAAAACTTGTAATTGATTTTGTCTTTGTAGGTAACTCCTGGACAAAAGTGCACGTCTAGAAGCAGTCCTGAAGAAATTGGCTTAGCAACAGTAACAGCTTTTCTTAGGACCATCCCAGCAGCTGTACCTGGTTGGTTTACGATTCCTTTCATTTTTAGTCCAAAATTTAATTTTCCCATTGCCGAAACACTTTCAGGAATCTTATTAAGCATATAAACCAGTTATCTTGTGATCTTGTCTGTGTTCATTAGATTTAATTATTATTAAACATACCTACAAACCGTAAAAACGTTTTTCTGTGTTAATAGTCTAAGTCCAATATTGACAGCAAGAAGTTATCTTTGTACTGAGCTTAACTAAATTGGATTTATTCAGAAGCTTTAACGTCAGAGTATAACAGATCAATAAGATAATAATTATTACACCTGATAATTACATCAAATCAAACCCTTAAATTAACACAACAGGGAGCTTTGGCGCACCTTGGGAGAGGCCTATGTCCAGCAGTGGACAGCCATAGGCTGATTTGATTGATTGATTGAAACACTTAAATTGGGTTATATGGGATAAATATGGGATAATATGTGGTATCAATCATTCTTCTTCCAGGTATAACCTTTTTATCTGGAGGTCAATCAGAAGAGGAAGCTACTCTTAACCTTAACGCTATCAATCAAGTGCCATCGAAGAAACCCTGGACACTTACCTTCAGCTACGGCAGGGCTCTTCAAGCTTCAGTATGGAAGACCTGGGCTGGAAAAGACGCTAATGTTACAATCGCCCAGAAAGAACTCATCAAGAGGGCTAAGGTACTTTATTCGACGAATATGAATACGTATATTAACTGTATGAAAGAGAACATCTGCTTATTTCATTTTTGTACAGCTTTATCTCTTTCTCTCTAGTTGTCAGACATTTGGTATAAATCTAGTCTATAATTCTGAAGATTTGTTTTTGGTTATAATAAAATTTATTTAGATATAATAGATCCCTTGAAGAAATACATCATCATCATCATCATCTCAGCCTATCCCTGTCCACTGCTGGACGTAGGCCTCATTCAGGGTGCGCGTGTGCGAAGAAATACATATAATTATATTATTTTGAACACAATTTACTTAGTCTGTACAAGTGCTTTAGATTTTTTTCTTAAAATAAATAATATTTGAAAGTTTAAATCGATCAAATGTAAAAATGAAGAAAATGATGATGATGGCTTGTAGTACTATCAAAGTAAACTGATGCTTGTTACTCATCAAACATGGTAATTAAGGTTTACAGTTAATTCCCTAAGCCTATTAAAGGAATAAACTTAGAACTTCGCCTGATATGAATTAGTTAGTATTATGTCACTGATACTATATTACTATTGGTATAATATAAAACAACATATTACTGCACGCACGCTATTCAGTTTTTTTAATAAGAATGATTGTAGATTATTACATGAATATAATGCTTGTGTTGTTTTGTTAAAAGTTTTATAATTAATCAAGTCTATAAGATAAAATATATAATACTTAAGTGTCCTGAAAAGATGACAAATAGTATTAATTAGTATGTTTAAATATAAGGTGCACCGTTAACTATCTACTACCAATGATATTTTTAGTGTAAATGGTACTGCAATTTTGTGGCTGAGTTATAGGTGCCTATTTAATTATTTAAATTTCTGAATTGCGGCACGATTAATAATTTTAAAATTTAATTTATAAGGACTCGGGAGTTCAGGTTTAGCGCTTATTTGTCTTACAATAATTTCTCGATAAATAAAATCTAGTATGTATCTACATCTAAGAATTTACATACAAATTATGAGTACATTATAGGATATTTAGTAATATTTCCCATTCTACTTTCCAGGCAAACAGTCTTGCTTCAATGGGGAAATACAAGGCAGGGGACATTGATACAGCCGCCGGAGATAAGTCCAATTTTAGCGCTAATCATAGATATTAGACTATGAAGGGACTATACTACCTATGAATCGAAATCATAAGCACACACATTCACATATGATTACAAATTCACACACTAACACACACACACACACACACACACACACACACACACACACACACAAACACGCACATAGGTACATATTATACACAAGTCATTTTTTGTTTTGCGTTGAAAAAAATTAATAAATGATATGTATGATACAGAGTGTTTCATTTTAAATCCCTATCTTCGCGTCCCTATAATCGTCATGATTTGATTTTAAAAACATCCTATGTTAGTATTTGAATCAGAAATTAAATTATATGAGCTACGCCGACAGTTTTTGCAGCGTGTAAATCGATCCCTTTTTGTAAAAAAAACCGCATGGAAATCGGTAAAGTAATTTGAAAGATTTAAGCATACATAGGAACATTCAGAAGAAAGCGATTTCAACATCGCTGTTAAAAATGTTTCTAATAAATAATATTCGTCATGATGTCACGTTATTTGTAGAAGTACCTAAAGTAGAGTAGACTATTACAATATACCTTACTACTCCATTACGTTAGGGAAAAACCCAATATTCATGAATGTAATTGAATCATACGCAGGTAAAGGTCGTTGATCCCTACTAATATTTTTTTTTTGTTTGAAACTGACCAAGAGGTTTGTATGGAAGTATATACTTTTGCTCATGGATAAACGCCAAACTAAAAGGCGCATATAGAACGCCTTGGGTACCTTAGAAATTATTAAAGAGGATATTATGATGTATGATCTATATCTATATATCTATGTATAAAACAAATTCGCTTTATCTGACCCTTTGTATGCTTAATTCTTTAAAACTAGGCAATTCTCATGTGGTTTTTTTATAGATGTAGTGATTCAAGAAGAAGGTAGATATATGTATAATACATGCATAATGTATGCGATTAAAGCCGGGCGGTCGCTTATACAATAAACAAATAATATATTAAAGACAAAAACTCTTGGAATAACGATCGCAGGACCTTTCTTATTTATACATATTGTAGTTGTTTTGTTGCGTACTCGTATATGAATTACATTATTGTTCTTTTTATTTTAACAGAAACTATCAGAGTTTATTGCCGGTTCTTCCCTGTAGAAGATCATCTCTGTTTTGTAATACTATGACGATTCAAAAGTGTTATCGTAAGAAGCCTAGTTGTATAAAGATTTAAAGAAAGACTGACTTTGAATAACGTCATTAAATAGGGATTATGACTATGACTGTGAAGTTACTTATACTCGTGCCCACGATCGTGGCTATTTCCGATTTAAATATATAAGTCCGATTTAACAATAAAAATAGCAGCATACGTAAAAGTAAATCTGAGTAAACTTTAATAAAAATTTATGTCTACTGTAAAAATGAATCAGATAGATACTAAATAACTTTACTTTTAAATAAACAAAGGCATCGGCACTATAGTTCCAGACATAACCGCGTATAAACAAACAAATTTAATAAATTAAAGAACAATACTATTGGGACTTCAAATGATATTTTATCTATATTTTTATTAAAAGTACTTCATTACGTACGATGCCAATTTACAAGCGAGATAAGATAATTTGTTTTTTTCGTGAATATTTTGTTGACAACATAGTACATACGATAATGCGAACTAACATAACATATTAAATTAATAATTTATTGATCGGTGTAGTGTATTTCTGGGTCTACATGTTGTGACATAGGTATTAATTAACTTTAAATTTATTATTAACCTTTCTTGAACATAACATAAGTTGAACATAAGTTATAACTTAACCTTCTTCAAAAAAGGTTAGGTCTGGCTTAACTACCCTCCCGGGGCAATACCGGGATATATAGTATCCTCTGTGTTAATTTAGGTTCTGTCATTCTGTCATTGTTCTGCCATTTACTAGTTTTTGCGTGAAAGAGTAACAAACATACTCATTTAATGTTAGTAAGGTCAGTAATCGTTATTCGTTACCCCCAAAAACATAAATTAACCTGAATAAGTAAGTCGAACTCGCCCTTTTATATGACACCTCATTTGACCTTGAAGTTTTAATTTGCATGCCAGTTTTTTACCTCTAAGAACTTAAGGTATTCAAAAGTATCTAAAGTTTACGATAATCTCAAAATAATATATATAAGTCCTATACTTCTTGCAGTGAACGAATAAGTGATACAATGATTAACTTTGAATATCTGAACCCTGAGATTCAAGAGGAATTGAAGAAAATAGCTGAAGCGATTGTAGAACCGGGAAAAGGTATTCTTGCTGCAGACGAGTCTACGAGTAAGTTTCACGAAAATATTTCAAATTTTTATCAGTTCTTATATAACTCGACATTCGTATGACTATAATATTAAAACGATGTTTAGCGTAGGGATTTATGAAATTGTTTTTTTTTTTTTAATTTATTAATCCTATAGCTTATTTATTTGCTTAAAGACTACGATTGTGCATCAAAATGTCGATATTTTCCGAACCGTCAAACGAGTTTAAAATTCCTTTCATCAATAGAAATCCACGCTAATTGTTACTTCGCAACAATTTCCAATTCAAAATTTACACGACTAAAACAACGGCAAGGGTTCGTCTATTTATTCAAAGGAATACTAAGAATATTTAAAAACAAATTGCGAGACGTATCGAAATATGTGAATTATTAATTACAGAAGCAGTAGGAAATCGTTTTTCAACAGCTGGTGTTGAGAATACTGAAGAAAATCGAAGGAAATG
The DNA here is from genome assembly GCA_026213755.1 of Eurema hecabe. Classification (NCBI taxonomy): domain Eukaryota; kingdom Metazoa; phylum Arthropoda; class Insecta; order Lepidoptera; family Pieridae; genus Terias; species Terias hecabe. Next base: position 2,809,155 of record JADANM010006423.1, read on the forward strand.
GCGTCAACTTCTCTTAACTACAGACGCGGTGAGAACCCAAATATTCGGTATTTATATTAATTAAATATTTTGATAGAACCGTTTGAAAAAATGGGTAGACACTTAATAACTATTACAAAACTAATTCATGTAAAACTTTCGCAAAGGAAATATTTTAAAAGTCAAGGCTAAAGAATGTAGCCGGCAATTTTCTTTGTACCTACATCTCTTCTAAGGGGCCAACGATTCAGCTATTTTTTTGTATAACAAAAAACAAACTATTAATACATAATAATATTATAAAACAAAGTCGAGTTTGGTATCTGTTCCTTTGTATGCTTCGATCTTAAAACTCCGCAACGGATTAATACAGAGGTTTTATTTCTGAATGACATGTATGATGTGTATATATTATGTAATTTCTAAAGTCGACTATATACAGTAAATTAATATACCTAATCAAAACGGCGACTGAGTCAACATTAGTGCAGTGCACTCGGTACGCTTCCAACCGAACGAGATGGAAGCAAATCGTCGGGAAAACTACTCTCCACAAAGCTCACAACCCAAATACCACCGATTCCATGTACCCCGTCAGTGCAACCACGACCACTCTGACAAGAGTGCCCGACTAAGAAGAAGAATATACCTTATAATATAGTGGACTTTATATTTATGTTATTCAATCAAATTACTTATTATTTAATGTTCAAAAATAATATTTTCTTGTTACAACACTTGTATCTTTTTATAATTGAAATGATTTTAAATACGTGAATGGAGAATATTAAGAAATATGTTTTCTTTAAGTACCTACTTATAAGCTAGCACGTATATCAGACGTGTATCTATTATAATTGGCCCAATTCCGATATTACTTCAATAAATGTTTGATACTACGTATTAAATTAAATTGCTTTGACCGATGACAAGGACGATGGTATTATTACTTAAATGGATTCTTTTGCGTCGATATGATTATTTAACCTGTGAGAAGTTTCTTTTAAAATTAACTTATGAATGAAATAAAAATATGTAATACTGGTTGTGTCCTGAAAGGTCTTATACCGAACTAACTTGCATTACTTACCCAAAATTTAAAAAATCACAATGTAGTTTATTTTTATTCCTTTACAAAATAGATTGGACAGATAAGACATACCTAGTAAAACCTAGGTCAAATAATTAAATATAATTTCAATACTAATTCAGGAATTCTCTGAATACCTTTCGGGCGTTCTTCTTAACCCTGAAACGATCTACCAGAAAACAGATGATGGTACACTGTTCATTGATCTTGTAACAAGACGAGGTTGTATTCCTGGTGTGAAAGTCGATAAAGGATATGTCAAAATTGATGGAACTAATGATGAAGAAGCTACTGAGGGTTAGTTTTTCATACCTTTTTATTTTTATTTCTTTGTGTATAACAGGTAGCTAGTTAATTGTGGCAATAGAATTGACAAGTAGGCGACTTAATCAATTACTTTTTATTAATTATATAATTTTTAACGTACATGTAACTCCAATTGAACCTATAAAATATTATATCTAATAATATATAATTATATAATATTCTCTATTTATTTTTTAGGTTTGGATGACTTAGCCCAACGTTGTGCGAAGTTCAAAAAAGATGGCTGCCATTTTGCAAAATGGCGTTGCGTCTACAGAATCTCCGATACGACCCCATCCTACCAGGCTATCATGAATAATGCGAATGTACTCGCGAGATTCGCTTCTATATGTCAAAGCGAACGAATCGTTCCAATTCTCGAGCCTGAAGTTTTGTGTGAAGGTAAGAATTCTATCGCATAAAGAATATACGTGTCATTTGATACAGCGAGCATATTGGAAAAAATATTTTGGTACTTTCGAATATTGTTTCAATAACGTTCGAGTACTTCCTTTAAAGAAGAAAATAGTAACGACAACGTTAATAATTGTTAAGTGGTTAAGATTATACAGTAGATAGATCCCCATGAACATATCTTAGTGCATTCTTGATCCTGATGCAAATTTTTGAAAAGTTATTTGATATTTTTTATTTTTAAAGATATTTAAATAATAAATTACTGCCTTACAGTATTAAAGGACACTTAACTGATTAAAAAAATTGTGACGTTTTTATGGATATATGTCTTCAGAATCATTGTCTGATTGGTTTTCAAAATTTCGGAATTAAAAGTTTTTTACACACTAAAGCTATATTCCTAGGATACACTATGTTAACTATAAACGTTGTGTGTTACCAGGCGAGCACGACTTGGACCGCGCCCAGAAGGTGACGGAGGTGGTGCTGGCCGCCGTGTACAAGGCGCTCAGCGACCACCACGTCTACCTCGAGGGGACACTGCTCAAGCCCAACATGGTATGGAACTTAATTGTCAATGAAAAACCGTTCGATTCTACCTTCATCTTACGTGTTTATGTGATGTTTTATGTCTTGTCACTGATCAACCACGTTAGTTCCGTGCTACTACTAGATGGCGCTGCACGCTTGTAAATCGCGCTTTTATTATTTTTTATGTATGTATAATAATCGTAATTTAACTAATAGCCACCAATAAAAATTCAATCCATTCAACGTCCCTTATACTTCTACAATCACTTTTAGATTGATTTTACTATATTTTGAAGTCTTATGATCTATATATACATATAATAAAAACGTAACGAGTCGCTGTCTGTACATGGAAGATATATGAGAAAAAATATTATAGGAGACCTTTATGAACGCAATAGAAGCCAAAACAATGATTTTTGCAATTTTTGTCTGTTTGTCTGTTTGTTTGTGCACGCTAATCTCAGAAACGGCTTATCCTATCTAGATGGGGTTTTCAATGGTTTATTGTGGTAAGCTTCACTTAACATTTAGTGTTTAATTCATCTCAATCGGTTGATAAATAAAAAAGTTATGGCAAGTTAAAGAATCATGTTGAACTTGCTGAACGTTTGTTTATATGAAAGTCCACACGGACGGAGTCGCGGGCAACAGCTAGTATAATACTTAATGTCTGGGCCATAATATGATAGCCTTTTTAAGTAAACATAATTTTCATTAGAGGCTAACGAATGCTTGTTCTACAACTGAAGCTAATACCATCCAATATGGTTCAAAATGCTCAAATCGAATTTGACGTCTTTCATAATTATTTATACAAACTTTTTCTTAATCAGATAACACCCGGTCGAAATTGTCTGAAGAAATACACTAGCGAGGAAATTGGTACAGCCACCGTTACCACTTTGCTAAGAACCGTCCCTGCTGCTGTGCCTGGTACATTTTATTCAAATATCTTCTAATACTACTAGTACTAAATTAAATAATAGACTGTTGTCCCTATGGCTAGAGTAGTCTGTGATCCATTCAAATATGTATTAATATTTATTTAATTTCAAATTTTGAGTCTGAATAAGTAAGCCAATCATGGTTGTACGATTGACGTACTATTATTATCTAACACACACACATACACAGATACATACATAAGCACACACACACATGTCCGTACACACGCACACAAACAACACTACACCTATAGTACGCGTCACAAAACTTTAGCACTTTTTGAGGTGGTAGAGCAATGCAATACATTTGCACGAATTGGGCAAAGCTCGAACCGGCACTGAACCACCCTCCCACAGAAGATCGGCGCCAAGTAGTAGCCTTCATCAGTTACTGCGTTTCGCCCGATGAGTGGGAGTTCCGGAGCCCATTTCCCTCCCTTCCCATTCCATTTTCCTTTCCTGATTTCCTTTCCTAATCCCTTTTTCCTCCATTCACCCTATTCCTTCTCTTCTTTATCAAATAATGGCAGCGGCATTTAAAGAGAAACTACCCCAGGAGGGTACCGACGCCTGTGGCGGAGGAGAATCCCTCTCTGAGCAAAGCTCAGGCCGCCCTACGTATTCTGGGGAGGGCAAAATCCCGCTTTCCAACTCTGTTAGGGGTCAACGAGGTAAAAAATCTTCGGCAACCCGCCCTTCTCTTAAAGTTGACTTTTGTAATGTAAGGGGTCTTCACTCCAATCTTAATGCTGTCCACCACCATCTCGAAACAGATTCGCCGGCCTTGTTCTTCCTCACGGAAACACAAATATCCGCTCCGACAGATTGCGCATATTTAACTTACCCAAAATACAAATTACATCATAATTTTATTCCACGTGCTGGAGTATGCGCTTACATTAGAGATGATATTTGTTGTCGCCGCCTTGACAGTCTTGAGTGCACTAATCTTTCAACACTTTGGCTATGTGTAGAATGTGACGATCATCCACGTATCTATGGGTGTGTTTACAGGTCACATAGTGGCGACAGAGAGACTGATCGACTTATGGAGTATTTGCAATGTACGGTTGATACTTTACTTCAACAGATCCCTTCTGCGGAGCTTATAATATTGGGTGACTTTAATGCTCACCACCAAGACTGGCTTGGATCGAGAACAACAGATTATGCAGGAAGGTCTGTCCATGAATTTGCCTTAGCCAATGATTTATCACAGCTGGTTACCACCTTTACAAGAGTGCCTGATGTGACTGACCACTCACCATCCCTCCTGGATCTTCTGCTAACCTCTAATCCGTCAAATTATAAGACTACGGTAGATGCACCTTTTGGTTCATCAGACCACTGTCTCATACGGAGCGTGGTGCCAATCTCGCGGAGTCCCCGGCTACGTTCATCGGGTTGTCGTCGCGTTTGGCATTACAGGTTGGCAGACTGGGAAGGAATGCGTACTTTTTTTTCCTCTTACCCATGGAAGCGTGTTTGCTTTGCTCAAGATGATCCTAGTGCCTGTGCTGACCTTGTCGCGGATGTTGTACTGCAGGGGATGGAACTATATATTCCAAACTCTGTAGTGCCTATCGGTGGTAAGTCGCAGCCTTGGTTTGATCACTCCTGTAAGGCAGCCTTACGGACAAAAATGGAGTGTTTTACTGCCTGGGCCGATGCTCTGGCGAAACAGGATCCAAACAGCAGCGATTTAAAGAAAGAGTTGAATCGTGCTTCCCGGTCTTATAAAGCAAACATAGCCAGGGCAAAAGCAAAGTTCATTGGAAACATTGGTCAAAAGTTGATACAGTACCCTTCCGGTACTCGTGCTTTTTGGTCGTTGGCTAAAGCTATACAAGGTAATTTCTGCCAACCGTCCTTTCCACCACTAATTCGAGAAGACAATACCTTAGCCCATTTGGCCAAAGATAAGGCCGATCTTCTAGGCGCTCTTTTTGCGTCTAATTCTACCATGGATGACGAGGGACAATTACCGCCTACCATCCCGCGGTGTGGAGTCTCTATGTCCGACGTGCGCTTTTCACAACGCGCCGTTCGTAGAGCTCTTAATTCCCTCGACACTCACAAATCCAGTGGGCCTGATGGTATACCCGCATTAGTACTCAAATGCTGTGCTCCAGAGCTAACGCCGATCCTTACACATCTATTTCGCCTTTCGTACGCGTCCGGTATAGTTCCTGATTCTTGGAAGACTGCCAGAGTGCATCCGATCCTAAAAAAAGGCGAACGCTCGAATCCATCCAACTATCGTCCTATTGCTATCACATCCTTACTTTCCAAATTGATGGAAACCATCATAAACAGCCAAATGCTTAGATACCTGGAGGAGCACCAGCTGATTAGTGACAAGCAGTACGGTTTTCGTCCTGGTCGCTCGGCTGGTGATATTCTAGTCTATCTAACCCACACATGGGCAGCAGCTGTAGAAAGTAAGGGTGAAGCTTTGGCGTTTAGTTTGGATGTGGCGAAGGCCTTTGATCGGGTCTGGCACAAGGCTCTTCTTTCCAAGATACCATCCTACGGAATCCCTGAGAAGCTGTGCAGGTGGATCGCAAGCTTTCTTAAAGAGCGAAGTATCCGTGTCATGGTCGATGGGTCTTGTTCGGATGCTTTGTCTGTGAACGCTGGCGTCCCGCAGGGTTGCGTTCTTTCACCAACACTGTTTCTTCTGCATATCAATGATATGCTGCACATAAGCAGCATTCATTGTTATGCAGACGATAGCACTGGTTTTGCGCAATACTCTGGCCATGCAAATGTATCTCAGGGGCTAGTAGAGCAAAATCGAAAGATACTCGTGTCTGAAGTAGAGAATTTGCTCCAAAAGGTGTCAGAATGGGGACGCAAAAACCTAGTCCTCTTTAATCCTTCGAAGACGCAGGTATGTGTTGCTTCTGCGAAAAAACGGCCCTTTGAAGACACGGTCCGTTTCGAAAACATCTGCCTAAGCGCTGCGCCTTGCATCAAAATACTTGGCGTCGATATCTCCAATGACGTACAGTTTCGCGGTCATTTAGAGGGAAAGGCAAAACTAGCCTCACAGAAGCTGGGTGTGCTCAATAGAGCGAGACAGTACTTCAGGCCTGTTCACTTACTCCAGCTTTATAAAGCCCAGGTTCGGCCCCACATGGAGTACTGTTCTCATCTCTGGGCTGGAGCACCGCAGTATCAGCTCCTTCTACTTGACCGCGTCCAACGCAGAGCATTGCGAATCATCGACGACCATAGCTTAACTGATCGGCTAGACTCTTTGGCGCTGCGCAGAGACATCGCATCACTTTGCGTCTTCTATCGCCTGTATTATGGAGAGTGTTCTGTGGAGTTGCATGAGCTGATTCCTGCTGCGCAATTCCACCATCGCACCGCTCGACATAGAACCAGATACCATCCTCATCACCTGGATACTTGGCGATCTAGCACTGTGCGGTTTTCTCGGAACTTTCTGCCGCGCACTGTTGTTTTATGGAACAGCCTACCATCCGCTGTCTTCCCTATTGTTTATGACCTGCAATCATTTAAGAAGAGAGCATACTCCTTCCTAAAATCAAGGCCGGCAACACGCTCGTGAGACCCTCGCGAGCGCTCATGGGCGGAGGTGGTTACCTTCGATCAAGTACCCCTCCTGCTCGTTTGTCCGCTTTTTTATAAAAAAAAAAAAAAAAAAAAAAAACTGAACGAAACCTGCGCAGAAGTCAAAAATAAGGTATCGAGATAACGGCGCGGCGCGCGGGGCGCGTGATCGTCGGGTGCGCGAGCGTTGATTGGTTGTCCCAGTCGTGTTGCCTTTTCGCACCAATACGTAAATTACGAGCGCGATTCTACCGATGCGCAGCTATTTTCGTCTAGCGCTAAACATAAATGACGCGTACAATCCTATTGTATAATCTTTCCTTTATCTTACCGTTATGGCTGGTTATTTTTCAGGAATTCTTTTCCTCTCGGGCGGTCAGTCGGAGGAGGAGGCGTCTGTAAACCTGAACTCCATCAACTCGGTAGACATGAAGCGGCCGTGGGCTCTCACCTTCAGCTACGGCCGGGCTCTGCAGGCCTCCGCCCTAAAAACATGGGCTGGTAATCAAGATAATGTTTTGAAGGCTCAAAGGAAATTTGTTGATAGAGCAAAGGTACGTAAATCAAAGAATAGACTATACATAAAGCCGATAAATAATAAACTATGTAACTACGAAATATTTCAATGGAAGGATTGGTTTCCTGGTACGTTGAAAATTATTCATAAGTACGATTATTTCGTACTGTTATCTTGAAATTATTTGGGCTATGTTTTAAGTGTTAACTTGTCTTTTTAATTTAAATGTGTTAGTATTATTTTACAGTATGCAATCTGTATGTAGTCATATACAGACTACATAGACACTATATACCTATTATTAAATTTTTTTTTCATGTCACGTTTACCTTGGTTCCGGCATCAATATGACATCCACACCAAAAAAAAGGCAAATAGTCTTGCTTCTACAGGAAAATATATTCCAGGATCCACAGAGTAATTTCCAAACAATAAGGTTATAACATAATATTATATGAATTGTATGTCCTATTTTACGTAAGAATAAACATTATACTTAATTAAAATTATCAAACTTTCAATGCTGTTTTTTTTTTATTTACAGAAATACGTGAAAAATATGGGTGTATCTTAAGCCTATAAGTTAACTATTTATTTGTTTTTTTTTTATAATCGCTTTAACATTCTGAATAATAATTAAATAAGAAGTATTTAAGCTTACCATAACAGAAGCTATTTGCAACTGATTCCTTAATACACTTCCCCTTCGCACAGTTTTTAATTAACACATTTTAAATATCAATTTTCAAACCGATAAAATACAAATATCGCATGAGTTTATTTCTGGATGTAGAAAAGCGCCATCTTGTAAGCTTTATTGTAACAAAGACAATTCGAGTGTTACGCACATGTCATAGACAACAGAAGTCGTTGAAATAGTAATGTGCAGATGGCGCTGAAGACGATCGATAAAATGTGTCAGTCTACGGTTATATCAGACCTTCAAATGACCTTTACTCGTGTCCTATCCTCAACCCGCGATTTTGACAGTTAAGCAGCAGCAGTTGATCAGTGCATTTTAGTCTAGGTTTTATAAGAATTAAATAAAAACGTGAGTACCAATGTTTTTGATATTTCGTTGAATATTCTCTATTAATGTTACGTATTACACGCATGCTTAATAATATTTTAGTAGCAAGTAATAGGCCTAATAGTAAGTAATGTAACTGTGATGTAATACGAAATTACCTATAAGGAATAAATAATATTATATTTTTATTTGCATGTACTTTTTAAATTTACGTTATTTCTTTATATCAAATAGTTTAATATAATCTATACCTTAATCTTATGAACTTAATGTCTTTACATCATACTTGAACATTTTAATTACTTTTACATTTTTTACTTTTATTTATTTGTTTGATATTTGTTTTGACCAAAAAAATACTGTAATACATACTTTATATTTTGGCTTTTCATGAGGTTTCATTGGTTAGTTTTAGGTGGTTTATTTAAATACAACAATATTCAATACAACTTGGTGAAGTTCCAAATATTTCTAATGAAAGTATTTTTGTGATTATCACGTTTCATAGTATGTGTGTCTTTTATAAGATCACTTTCTGTGACCCCTGAAGGTCACGGTCACCCAAGCTACTCAGTACTCATCACAATTGTACGTACTTTAGGAATATATAGTATAAAACGACGGTTCTACTTCTGCTTTTACAAATTGTAAGAAGAGCCTAAATGCCTAATAATTCTAAATACATTTCGAACAGCGATATATATTTTTAAATTATCTTGCTTTAAAATAACTTATTTTCTAAATGAACTCATCCCTTTTCAAGTAGTCATATTATAATTATTTGAAACCAACCTCAAAATCCGATTTGAATTTTAAATAAAAAAAACCAATGACTTTACTACTTGACATCTGTTACAGTACCTTATTTATTTTGAGTAAGTTTAAATATAATGTCGAGTGTCTTTCCTTTTATATTTTCATAAGTGCTTTTTTATTAAATTTAATTCAAAATGGGCCCTAAAAAAGGAAAGGGAAAGAAGAAAGAAGAACCAGGTTTTGGTACGAAAGGTACGAATAGTTGGTATAAAGTTATTTTAAAATACATTTTAGATGGACCTTGCCTGCAGATCCTTTTAACAATTTTACACGAAAAGAAATATTCGGATTTCATATCTAGTTGATAGTGTACATATATATAATGCGTAAAGTTGTTCTATATATAATGCGTCGAATTCCTATCGCCAAAATGTATTGTCTATTTTTTCCTGTCATCGTACCTGTTTATTATTTCAGTGGACACGTTTTATAATTCTAATATGAATCTGACTAATTTTCCAATTTAACCAACACCAATAAAGTATAAAATATTAAAAATGTAATAGTAGGTATAATCGATAATATTGACGCACACGGTCACAACACTAAAAGTTTCATAGGAAAATAATTTATATTTTCTTTTATGACAATTAAAATAGGCCATAGACCATAGTGAATATTCTATTGACTATTCGTCTTCATAAATAAAGTAAACTCTAAAGTAAGTTTAAATTTTTAAAATTAATTACTGAATACTGATTAGTGATAAGCAATTAGTAAAAAAATAATCTATCATAGTCATACTATGGATAATTAAAATATTTATAATGAAGTGGAAAGTGAATTTACGAAATATTTAAATATAAATTAATTTAAATGTAGGTTATAGGTACATGATTCCCAAAAAGATTGTAAAACTAGTTATAACTAATAAATCCTAGCTGTTAAGATAATTCCCGAGTTGTAATCAATACTTATCAAATGATACGTAGGTACGTACCTATACGTAGGTATAGGTATATTATACTTCTTTATGATTGATTAAAGTGCAATTCAACCTTAAAATCGAATTTCGAAATTTATAAAAAACGCGTCATTTGGTTATTGACAGCTGTTAATGTAATCAAGACTATTTATTTTGGGTAAGTTTAAATGTAATGTCGAGTATCTTTCCTTTTGTATTTTTTATATGAACTTATTTTAAAAATTTTACGCAATGGCACCAAAAAAAGGGAAAAAGAAGGGCCCTCCAGAATCAGGATGGATGCCTGGTTTTGGTACAAAAGGTACGACTGAAAATAATTACAGTTGTCAAAGGTTTTTGTATTCAAATAATTAAGTTTCAGTTGGTATTATTTATCTTTAAATTAATTGTAATCAGTACAACCTTTTAAATAAGAAATGAAACTTAACAAAAAAAACAATAGGTACTAGACATTTTGATTAAAAATATTGTAAAAGTAAAATGATGGAGCACTATTATTATGATATCTAGTTAGCAAGATTATACTGGAGGGTTTATTATCCACTTATAGGATTTATAAATTGTCTTTTTTTGTTATAGGCACTGAATTGCATATGCACACTAAAAGTTGTTAATATTATATGAATCATCATTTTCTATTACATTCATATTCCATCTAATCAAATAAAAAAAATAATTGAGATCTCTCTAGAATGTCATACAATATGAGCACAGATTTTAAAACTCACTTTAGTCAGCTAGATTTTCCTTACAAATTTTCATAACATGTTTTTGTAGTATTTGATATTTGAAATAATAATATCAGAGCTCAAAGGTCAGTCAAACCAGTCTAGCAACAAGCAACGGAGGTGTGTCAAATTTGAATATTTTATCATATCATGCTGATATAACTACACACACCTCCAATGATGTCAAAGTCATTTAACCAAAATAGATTGTTTTTATATGATAACGACTGTAAAAACAAGATTTGGGAATGATTTAATTTTTAATTACTTTTGCTTCTGCTGTTGTGGCGTTTGGACCTTTAAAGTAAATACTCTTTGTAGTATTATAGTTTCAACTTATTAGAGCTTAAATATAAAAAGTAATCATTTTAAATTTAAATCTACCATGCCTTGCTTCTTGATTATATAATTCTTAATTTAAAGGACAATTTTTTATAAGAATATTGTTTTATTTTTTTTTATCAAACATTGAGGTAAAAATTAAGTTGTATATAATATATTTTTTTGTTACAGCAACCATGAGTGCTTACTTCCAGTACCCAACCCCTGAGATCCAGGATGAGCTCAGGAAGATTGCCCAGGCCATTGTAGCCCCCGGCAAGGGTATCCTCGCTGCCGATGAGTCCACTGGTAAGTTTAATAATTAATTTTTTTATAGATAAATAATATCTATATTTAAATCTACTTTTTATATCAAGGTTGTTGTTTATTGTGTATTTTAAAATGGGTATTTCTAATACTCTGTGTAATTACAAAGAAATGATTTTTGACAAATAGTTTGATGCAACTTAACTCAAGAAACATGTGGTCAAAATAAAAATTATATTGAAGTAATACTTGTTTTTTTATCAACAAAGTTATGTAACTCTTTATCTATACACATTTATACATATTTTGGGAGACAACTTGGGGTCTATAAAGTGTTATTTTTTTGATCAACAAAAAATGTGTACATATAAGTGTTTTATTAATATTTTAAGATTGTTTTTTTGAAGATTTATTTTATTCTACATTTTTTAAGTGTTAGTTTAGAAGCATCATATGATTCTATATAATATTCAATAGTAATAAGTTTATGGTTTTTATGATACTGGATAGTTTTATCAGTGACTTTATTTACATTGTCTGACTTTAGAATACGTCCATATCAAAGATATAGCGACATTTTCTTTAAAATAACTATTGATGCTTATCTCTCATGATTATTCTCTTGACATGACTTCCTTATTGACTTCATATTTGTATGAAACCTCCGATATTATATCTCCCAGGTGTGGATATATCTAAGTCCTTATACTTCACTATTTATGACGGATTTTATCTAAAGGAAAAACCTTATGAAATTCGTGGATTAGTTTTTAAGGTTGGCCACTTTCTCTGTACACTAGACAGCCATATTTGGTTACTGTTAATACTTAAGCATAAAAATCTGATGAACCTAGAGGACTACATTTAATACTTTGTAATATTATGTCCTATACTATGTGTAATGAGGGTTCAAATTTGGTTGACAAGGTACTATGGGCAAGCGTCTCCAGGACATCGGAGTTGAGAACACCGAAGAGAACCGTCGCAAGTACCGTCAGCTGCTCTTCAGTTCTGACCCGGTGAGTTGTTTTTTTATTAAATGTTTTTAATACCTACTAAGAAAGTATAAAGTTTTACTATAGGTATATGTCTGCAAATTGGAATTGTATTTGATTTTTGGTTGGTAGTTTGGGTTTTGGGTTGATCTCGGGATGGTACATACATTATTTGTGTGTCATATTTCTGTTAAAATTATCTGGGTGTTGTTTATAATGCTGAAACCTTTATTAACGAGCTTTATTTTAATACTAACAGTGCCACGCGGTTTTACCCGCGCTGTTCCCATTCTTAGAACATACAACATATCCTTTATTTTAATCCACCTATCTACATACCAAATTTCAACTAAATCGGTACAGCCGTTTTTGCGTGACAGAATAAGAAACATACATCCATTCTCACAAGATTTAACATTTATAGTATTAGTAGGATAGTAGTCTTGCCTTGCACTTGCCTTACTTGATAAGATTGTATTGTATTTTAGTAATATCATACTATGGCACTGAACCTTTTCATACGGGTAATATATTGTGTTCTACCTATTCATTGATGAAAGTATTTATAGCCAAATGCGCATATTTCACATGATACCGTCACCTAGGAATATTTGGCAGGTTTACTAGACGCCACAAGACGACAGCGTCAGTAAAAACACCTTACACATGTCTTTTGTTGTGCCAATAAAACAATTAATTTTAATATTCGGTTATGTAATGATTACTATTTATTTTCACGTGACTCTATGACAATATTGAGTGTATGCTTCTTCAATACATAATATAAAACAAAGTCGCTATCGCCGTCTTTCTGTCCGTATGTATGCTTAGATCTTTAAAACTGCACAACGGATTTTGATGCGGTTTTCTTTATCGGATAGAGTGATTCAAGAGAAAAGTTTGTGTATAATACATTCATATGCGGGTAAAACCGCGTGATGTGGCTAGTTTAATATAAATACCAAGATCACAGAATTCGGAAGAGACTTAGGATTTGAATTTAAGGAATGTTTGAGTTGATTACTTTCAAATATAATTATAATGTTATACGAAAATGATCAATCATCCACTTAGGACGATATTTGATCGAATTTTCGGAGTCTCTATTTAAAGAATCTGATAAGCTATCTCAAAGTAGGCATGAAATGGCAAAGTAAGTATGTATAGGTATTGCATCATTATTTTATCTCCAAATCTACTACACATCTATTTTTATTGAATATAAATAATTAATTAGTAAATTCTTAAACGTAATATTTACGTTTCATTATTGATTCTATCATTGACTTGTTAGACAATTGTTTTATAATGAGGTTGTCTTACATTCTCAATTTCCTCTTTCTTTAATAATAATAATAATATGCAGAGGGGAGACGAGCTGGACGCACTCCTGATGGTAAGAGTAATTTCGTTTCTCTTACCATCAGGAGGGCGTCCAGTTCGTCTCACCAGTTCATAGAATAGAATAGAATTCCTAATGGAGTTAAAGCAACAATTGCTTATAACAAAATTTTAGCTAATTAGATTTTAGAAATGGTTATTTTTTGTAAGAGACATATAAATAAATGTGCAATATGTGCATAATGTGGCAATCATTGACATCAAATGCCTAATGTGCATTGAGCTATTTAATGCAATCAGTAGTAAACGCAAAGTTTTTAGTATTACAATATACATACATAATATATCAATGTATCGAAATTGTCATTGTCGCTCATAATAAAACATCCGCTATAGTACCCTACGTCTACAAATCATTAGAACGATATCTTTTTTTTTTAAATCTTTATTGAAAGAGCTTAACAAAATTTTTGGTTATGGAGCTCAAATTACATAACAAAATATCACTTAACATAAATAAATTAAATTGCACTATTAATTAAAAAAAATACATTAAAAAAACAACTTAAATATCATGTTCTACCATAGAGATTCTGTATTGTAATGTAAATTGTAATGTTTATATTTGAGACATTACTAAAAATATGTGCGACAGACAGACACACAATATTGAGACATTATAAAAATTTGTGGAAACGATATCTTTTATTTTGGTTGTATGAAAGTTGTGCATAGAAAAATCAATACGGTCAAACCGGCGAAGGAACCGGTTTCATGGTATTTGTCACGTAGTCCGTTTTCCGCCTTGTTAAATGTGTTGCAAAATATTGAAGAAGAAATTATGTGTGATGCAATGCATGGATGGTGGAAATACGATCAATTTATATTTATTCTTCAAAATTAGCACCAATGTAATTATTAATTGTTCGAAAGTCAGAAATTTAGGTATATTTTGGACCCCAATAGCAAATTTGTAGGCTACAATCTAACATTACGAGGAACCGGTCTCATGATATTCGTCACGTAATCCTTAGTCGACTAGTTGTTAAAGTATTGACATAGCATTTGGAACACTGTGACTCAGGCCAGCTTAATATTTTTTTTTAATTATTGAACAATATTTTAACGGTTTTCAATGACTATTGGTAC
>JADANM010006423.1:2841209-2867396 GCA_026213755.1 Eurema hecabe
GTGTTCATTAGTTGGTGAATAACCGATATTTCATCTCGGAATTCTCCAAACCTTTGTACTAGAATACTCTTAACGTCAGTCCAGCTTTGGAAATCTGGGCTTTCCGATAAAGCTTCTAATGCTTTTCCAGTGAGCTTGTTGACTATTAAACTAGTTATCCCTGGATTATTAATATTTTCAATTGAATTCAATATATTTTCCACTGCCTTAATATAAAAACATAAGGTTTTCTTATTTCCGTCATATGATGGTAGCAACAATGTTAAGTCGCTATAACTCATATCGGATGATTTAACGTTTTCAACAGACCTACTCCTAGTGTTCGTTGCCATTATACCGACACGCAAAACTAACAGTTGTCTATTGGTTTTAAAAATATATATATGAATATAGTAACAGTATTTGAAAATACTTCTTTAACAAATACCTAAATCCTGTAAATACATACACTAAAAACACTCAAATTGCGATGAATAGAAATTCAAGTCGATATAGTTATGTAGGTAAGGAATATGTAGGAATCTCAGGAGTAACAAATTGTATGCTTACCCCACGAGCATAGCTGAGCCCGTCTCGCACTGAGTTTACTATGTTCTTTGGCGATCTGCCTTAGGTTCACTAGATACACAATTATTGTCCACTATAAACACGCGGCGAAAGTAGAGTTCTATGCTTATTGCACGCGGCTTACTATGAGTGACTTTTTTATGTATCCGCACGACTGCGCCAGTTAATTCGGGAGATATGGCAGAAAGCTTTTTAAAAAGAATTTATTTATTCAATATAAAAGTACAATAGTAAACTAATAGTAAATAGGTGTTGCGAGGTTGGATGTTGAGACGGAACTGCTCTGTGCTCTGCTTGTCTCGAAGCCGTGGATGATGGTTCCCACCGTTGGAATTCCTTATCGCGGTGTTACGCGACACCATCCTTATGGGTATTGCGTCCGGTGCTCTTCTGTTACGGCGACATAACTCGACTAATAACATTTTTTCTTATGTAGGTGTTATTTTAATTAGGTGTATAATGATTGATTTTGATAAGTATATTGATAATAATCTGTACATATAAATTTAGTGTCTGTTTGAAATAACCGCATTTTCCTACGTGCACATGAATATACGGTACATCGAAACATGAAACAAACGAAGTATCTATTATTATTTTTTTTTTAATTTTTTGCCCGTTTGTCTGTCTATCTAATCTCTGAAATAGCTGGATCGTCGCTTATCATCAGGCTTATTTCCAGTTGTCCAGAATAACAAATCAAGTTTTTCACTCACCTTATTAGTCCATAATTCCCCACTTCAAGAAACGCTCTTTAAGAGCTCAAAACTCATATACCGGTTAATTATACGCAGTTCATTAACTGCTGAACGAAGCTCATAAAGGTTCTATAATTACGCTCAGGTGTAATTACTTGGATAAATTGTAATTAAGCTATATTTATACGGTACTTACCTCCCACGTAGGCGACGCGAGCCAAATTTTACGTGTCAATATTCATACTTTAATATTTATTATTATCAACAAACAGCTGCAAACAATGATTTATATTAAATAGATATGTTATAAGCGCAAAATTTTGAAGACGCAAAAACATCCTGATTAAGACGTGATACTTGTAGGTGATTGGTTGCCGGTGATTCACGCGTAACTGAAAAAACTAACTATCTCTTTTTTCTTGTTGGTTTTATCATTTATCTCTTTTCTATCGTTTTGATTATGTACACGTATGTGTACTGCCGCTGCTGTGCGGAACACTTTTTTGGGTTGATTTGTTGGTGTTTAACTTAATTATTTACTATCATATCTTGGCTACAACGGCTGTTGGCTACGACACCGTACGCGTGGACTTTAAACTTTGACGCCACATTATCACTTTAACAGCATTTTTCGAGTTAAAAAAGTAACCTATGTCGTTTCTCAGATCATTCGATTATTTCTGTACTATTCTCTGTATACTGTATACTCTGTATTATTATCTATTAGTTTGTATGGATAAGAAACTATAATGATTGTCGTGTGCAACCAAACGCATTCTTCAGGTTTATATATGTATATATGTATTTATTTACTTACCATTCACAACATACGCGTGAAACTGGCCCTACAAAACAAAACTAAAAGGAAAATACTATATCAATGCATTCCGATATAATTCTATTAACGTAAGTATGACCATTCAACGTAAAATTGTATCCGGCTGGTACGTCATTATTTATGATGAGGACAATTTTATTTCAAAATGCATCTTCCTCCTGCGACACTGCATTAATGCGTATTACAACTTGTAATACCTTTACTCGTAAAAATCCATACTAATATTATAATGCGAAATTAGCTCTGTCTGTTTGTCTGTCTGTGTGTCTGTCTGTTTGTTTTTCCATCACGGTAAAACTTCTCAACCGATGAGAACAAAATTTGGCACAAAGATGGTCTAAAGAATGGGGAAGGACATAGGCTACTTTTTATTTTTGAAACTTTTTATCATTATACACTTTCACGGCCAAACCGCTTATCCATTGTAATGAAATTTGGTATACAGATGGTCTAGAGTCTCAGATAAAACATAGGCTACTTTTTAACTGGTAAAAAGGTTATAAGGGGGGAAGGGGGGGGGGTCAAAGTTTATATGAAAGTCCACGCGGACGGAGTCACAGGCAACAGCTAGTATACTATACGTGGATCGCAGTTTTACTTGCGTAGTTCCCGTTCCCGGTTGTATCTTATTTGTTAATATGGGGTCTAATATACCTTCATGGCGAATTACACCTAAATCTATTCCGTAGTTTTTGCGTGAAAGACTAACAAACATTCATAAACTATCACATTTATAACTTTAGTAAGATTATACATAACTAGCCGTCCTCCTAAGTTTCCTTTGTAAACTTGTGATAAGGAATTCTATTTTACTATCTTTTTATAAAGCTAACTATCGTATTATAAGTATGTCACCGGAAGATAACAAGAAAAGCAAATTTATAAATTTCCTAGGAAATTTATAAACCTTCGTAGGATTCTTAACGAGAGACAAATTGTATTATTTTACGGCCACATTTTCGCAAATTTCTTTATCTCCCATAGATAAAGCTATTTATTTACAAGTCTCTTCACTTTGATATTAAACTTCATTGTAGTAAAGCGTGATTGTCACGCGAGTTCAATTCAATCTGTACTTTATGTGAAATTTCGTCAAAATTAGTTCAATAATTTTATCGTAATAGACAAACAGAGATACTTATTTTTGCATTTATGGTGTTTGAGGGAAATTATCACTACAAGATAGCTTTTCCAAACCAAAATAATTTAAACACATATAATATATCAATGTTAAAAAACGTTGCTTCAATCTGCCTTTTGCTTATCTGTTATAGTAACCGTCAAATACCTTTAGCAGTGAACGAAACCTGCGCAGAAGTCAAAAATAAGGTATCGAGGTAGGGGTGCGGCGCGCGGGGCGCGTGATCGTCATGTGCGCGAGCGTTGATTGGTTGTCCCAGTCGTGTTGTCTTTCTCGCACCAACGAGCGCGATTCTACCGATGCGCAGCTATTCTCGTCAATCGCTTAACATTTTTGACGGTTACTATACTTGAATGTCATTTACCAATATAGTTTTATCGAAACACGTCCTATAGTATTGCGTAAAACAGTGACTTTACCTCAATTAGTTGTAGTCATAAGATGTTCATAAATCTATAAATATCCTTAACAATTATGTTATTAGCAAGATTTAAAACATAATACACGTCCAAACTATTAATCTTGTGTGTTGGAATATTCATGTGATATGTGAATCATATTGAAGTTACTTTTAATATTTGTTTATTCTTATTAATTAATATAAATTATTTATTTTCAAATGCCTTTTGCGGAGCAACAATGTCTTATTTTCTTTTCCGGTCTGAAATTATTTATTGCGTTCGTTTTAAACGATTTAAAAAGCCATTACCAAAAAAATAACCCTTCCATATTTTCTATTCAACTTAAAAAATCATACTAAAAAGACTGCTAGTTTTGAGCGCCTTAAACGGAACTTACAAAATTCAAACAAAGACAGTTATTGAAAGGAAAACGACTGATGATTTTACTATAAGTATGATATTATTGCATTAAAGATTACAAAAAAAATACTTCTTTTATTTTGAAGTTATGTGCCTATTGTCTTGCGTATTTTTTCAACTGTTTCTTTTTTTTCTATTAAATTTTCTAAGTAAATATAGCGCAAATGGTCTATTTTATTTGTTTTTCTTCTTTGCGCTAGATAAGCGGTAATACAAACCAGAAACTTATGTGTTCTTCAAAAAAGGGCTTTACGTTTTTAAGAGCTTTAGTATAAAGTTTTATATCTTTAAAGGTAAATAGAAACTGCTTTCCAAACCGGTGATACATTATAGTTCTGTAATACCATGATTATTGAAAAGTTTTACTATATGAGCTACATTAAATAACTACGTATTTGACTATACGAACGCAACATATATAGGTATGTACGTATAAACTTTTAAAGTAAAAATATACATACCGTTGGTTTCATCCACAGCTAAAATCCCCTTGCCTGGAGCGACGATAGCTTCCGCTGTTTTCTTCAATTCCTTTTGCAACGCCTCAGGAGGGTAGTCAAAGAATGTTGTCATTGTAATTATTTTAACTGTAAAATAGACACGGTAAGTTATAATCTATGTTCAAGATGTAATATTGAAATTATATTTAATGTTAACTATATTACCGCGTTTATTTATGTTTTTATAATAGATAGTTTAATGATGTCGAAATTATTCGTGATTTGCCCAATAAGTTAAGTAAAAATCTTAGTCATTATATAACGAAATTTCTCTTTATACACATATATTTAAGTACATATTTAAATTTATACACATAGTTTTAAAAACATATATTTTGAAAAAATACATAAAAGAGATAAGAACTTCAGGACACTTTCACAAACATTTGTTCGATTGAAACAAATATGATATAATATGTTCAACGTGTAGGTATATCTATAAAAAAGTTAGTTAAGCTTTATGCAATTTTATTTAGTTTAAAAAATAATTAAAAATATATAATAATAAAAGAAAATATCAAATACCTTCTTGTATTAACACAGACTACCACCACAGACGTCTTAAAACTGACTAAATTACTTAAGAACGTTTATTTAGCGATAGTGTCAAGAGATAAACTATCTTTATTCTCATTAAGTTGTAAATAACTTGATTACTTTTAATGTATTCATTTAATATATCTACCTATTATATTAGTGTGAGTAGGTAGCTGTTGTTTTCTATTAGTAAGATTAAGAATAATTTAAAAGTATTAGTTTTAATTTATGTTCTTCTGTGTAAATTGAGAAACTGCGAACTGCAAAACAATATTATTACTATAAAAAATGTTAAACTGATTAAGACTTTAAAGATAGACATCATATTATACTGTCTAGTCACTGTTGGACTTGAGAAATGGACTATCAACAATAAAAAAAAACAGTTAGAAATAGTAGTTTCTGTGATTAGCGAGTCCAAACAATCAAATAAACCAATTTTAAAATTTATACAGTTGTCATAATAATAATGTCATGGCTCATAATTATTTTGAAATACTATGATGATTCAAAATTGTGAAGTTTTATCATTTTAAATCTGTATTTTTTAACGGTTTATGGTATAAAGTATTCTAAAACAAGCAACACTTAAAATATATGAATATAATTTAACATTTACGGCTGTTTTTCTTTCACGAGGGGAAATCCTGTTACGGACACCGCGTCCTCCTCAGGGAAGAAGGAGGCGGTTATATCAGACTTGCCTTTAGGGCCATACCGACTAAAACCCACTGGTGTTCCATCGTGCACCTGCCAGCCAGTGAATATAGATTCACATACTATTAACGAGCCGCGCTCCGCGTTTTTAACCGCATTGCGCGTCTAATATATAATTATTTTATATATTTTATATTTAACTAGCTGTTGCTCGCGACTTCGTCCCCGTCGGATCCCGTTATATCTTCGCTCCTATTAGTCGCAGCGTAATGTAATGTAGCCGAAAGCCTTCCTCGACAAATGATCAATTCAATAAAAAAAGAATTTTTGAATTCGAACCAGTAGATCGTGAGATTAGCGCGTTCAAACAAACAAACAAACTCTTCAGCTTAATATATTAGTATAATATATTAGATATACACATAAACCTTCCTTAAGAATCACTTTATGTAATAAAAAACACCGCATCAAAACCCGTTGCGTAGTTTTAAAAATTTAAGCATACAAAGGGACAGACAGACGGCGGATAGCAACTTTGTTTTATACTATTTATTGATTACATCATACAAACAAAAATCTATACGGCTTATATTGAATAATTAGTTGTTGCTCGACTTCGCCCCCGTCGATTTCTTTTTCCATTATTTCTTCACTTTTATTAGTCGCAGCGTGAACATGACGCTTGTATGTAGCCTAAAGCCTTCCTCGATAAATTGTCTTTTCATTAAAAAAAAATTCATTTCGAACCAGTAGTTCCTGAGATTAGCGCGTTCAAACAAACAAACTCTTCAGCTTTACAATATTAGTATAGATAGAAGGATATAAACATAATATTATTCAACATTTAATTCATAAATAGCCTGTTCTGTAACTAGCTGTGGACGTCAGTAAATCATGAAATATCGGTTCTTAGAAACAGGAAGATTTGTAATAAATAAACTACATTATTCTATCTCTACGTTGTTTAGGGAAACGTCATACTTACTAATCTTATAAATGAAAAAGCGAGTAGCTTTGTGGCAAAAATGCTGAATCGATTTGGTTGAAGTTTTGCATGTAGGTAGATTACATTGATTTTTTTTGGAAAGGTTCAATCGGAGCTTTTTAACATTACGCAAAAAGTGGTTAATCGAAATCAGTCCTTTAATTTTTATTCCCTTTTATCACAAATCCTTCCATCATAGGTATTATAATTATTACTGGTTAGAATGTTACGTATTTTAATTTTTTTTTTCATTTTCCGTACCTCTCAAGTTGCCTGGCAGAGATTTCTACGAGTATGTACCAAAAAGATCGCCTTTTGTGCTTTACTACTTATGTTTCCTTTTTATCTGTAACTAAAACAAGATTATCTTTTTTTATATGAAATAAAGTGTTTTAAATTAAATAAATAAATATTTCCCTCTTCCCTGTTTTAAAGGTTTTCACACATTTGTGAGGAACTAAGCTAAGATAATTTTGCGCGGATGTGTTGGCCTATCATGAGCCGTAACCGTTGCTGAGTTGTCCGCACTCACATAACAAATACGGAAACGCAAGCGAAACCGCGGCACACGATTAGTCAAATATGTCATCCTAAGTTTAAGTTGTTTAGGGAAATACGTAACTATGCGGGTTTTGTCCCGTGCTTGCGGTTAAAGATGATACATTGTCAACTATGGGTTACGTTAAATGTTATGACGTGTCTAGTTGTAATATTAGGCAAAAATAATCTTATTATACACGAAAGCCGATTTATTTTTATATAAAAGCGTGGATATAGATGTATGGTAGTTGACAAGTCTTTAACGCAGAAACTACTAATTGAATTCGGGTGAAATTTTTCATACAGGTAGATTGCTGGATGAACAAATAGTTGTACAAATGGATATTTTAACCCGATTTAGCGTCGGTACAAGAACTACGAAGCTCTCGGACCGTAGCTTTTATTGGACGAATAAAAATCATCATAGACGTATAACGCATAGACTGATAGTCCCTTATTAATCAGTCCGATGTTAGTGAAGCCAAATATGTATATAATGTAAGTGTGTAAGTGTATAATACAGCACGATTTTATACTCGATGAGACACACACAAGTCCACCTATAATAGTTAAGCTTTAAGAAATGTATTATATATAGAAGAAGTATATGTAAATGGCGGCCTTATCACTAGTCAGTAATTTCTGCCAGGCAACCAGAACTTGCATAAACACAAAAAAAGAGAGAAGTGCGATACAAATAATTAAATATAAACAATATGTATACAATAAATAAAATACAACAATTATTCTATGATGATCATAAACAAAATTTGTGTTTCCCACGAGTCTATTCATTAGGAATGACTAACTTCAAACCGGTCTGTATTATAATAAATAAATTTATTTATTTCTAAGCATTTTATGTGGCACGCGCGGGACTTACCACGCTGCAGTATCTAATTACTAAGCCTGTTAGTAATTCCCCACATTTGTTTAATTTTATTTAGAAATTATTCAGTTTCTTAGTAGGGAATCTTCGACTTTTATTACCCGACTACGGCAAAGCCAAAGGAGGGTTATGATTTTGACAGGCTATGTATGTATGTATGTATGTATGTATGTTCATCTGTTCCCTCGTAACTTCTAAACCACTAATCAGAATTCGACAAATGACATATCATTAGAAGCGTCTTATTTGTCCGCTGGTTATAGGCTATATAGATTTTCACCAAATTCAATGTGGCGCCCTCTAGCGGACAAAATATACAGAGTAAAAAAATAAAGTTAAGCTAGATATGCCGTGTTTGGTATCATTTTAAAGCGCTTCACTTGTACATTTCGAATATATATATATATATATATATATTACTAGCATTTGCTTGTGACTTTATCTGTATTCATGGGGTACTTTTATACTTTTTCAGCGTCGTTTTTTGTCGTAGTTGGGTTTTAGTTTTTTTACTTTATCTTGTACCGATATTGATTATAGATTTACAGTTTTTAGATATTGTAAAGGATCGGCTGTTTACTGAGATAAATCATTTGAAAATTTTAAACGAGGTTTACTTATTGAAATTCATATATAGATTTATTGTTCTCCTGACATTTTCTTCAGTTACGATATAATATGGCCATATGATAATTTTTTATTTTATAATATAAGTAGTGTGATTTCCTGATCTTCAACTAATAAATTTTGAATAGAATCACATTTCATAGGTCCATTCAAAAAGGATTTTATATAATTTACATAATATAATGACGTATCCTTATTATTACCACATTATATAAATCTATTTATTGAGATGCGGAAGGCGGAGGACCGGTAGCTTTAGCGCATCTTGGGACAGGCCTATGTCCAGCAGTGGACAACCATAGGCCGATTTTGTTTCATTGGTTAATTTAATTTGTTTAAGATTTTTACATATGTTTCAGGGCTAGTATTGAAAACGTATAACACCTATAAATTAGGTGGATTTGTCTAGAATATATTATTTTGAAAACCAATAGTTCTGTTCTAGAGAGACATTACCACAAAGTTACCCTTATTTTTTATACTATTAGTATTGATTACTCATTTTGCTAGTTGGGATTCTCAGAATGTTAAATACTGAATATTGAATATCAAATTACGCTTCATGCATATTGAAAATCTTATAACAGGTACATTGATATTGACTTATCAAGCTTAAGTTACTAACTCTTAATAAGATGGTAATGTATGAAAACATTATGCACCTGTTTTTTCCTTACTCAACGACTTTGTTATTATTGCAAGCCTACGCTTGTTTTGAATATGCATAATATGTATATTTGTCTGTATGTATATGTATATAATTTGCTGTAAGTTTGTCTTGCTAAAATTCGAGAATGTTCTGATCACGTTGCCTAATTTTGAATTTAAAATTTTCGGAACTTTATTAAAACCTATAACTATATAAATGAACATGGTGAAGAATGGAGGTGAAGAAAAATTTATGAAAGAACAATTTTGGAGCGACTTTAAACTAATAAAATATATTAAAAAAAAGGTCGCAGTTAAATTTTAAAATATAGATCAAAATTTAGTTACAAGAGATGTTCACTGGGCATCTTAAAAAATTCAATTCTTTAACTGATAACCATGGTTAATAAAATGCTTAAAAGTCCTCTTTATACGAAATACCGCTCAAATTCTTGAATAATTTTCAATCAATCAGAAAAGATACAAACTTTAATATTTGTTGGTATTTAAATAAATCAGTTTGTTAATAAGCACATTTTACAACATATTCTGTTTCTTTAAACAAGTTGTTTTTAATGAAAGAAATATTAGGTGTCTCCGACTGTTCCACCGGCGTTAAACCTGTTTAAATTTTACGTTTATAAAATTTAATTTAATTTGAATTTAACGTGGTATACTTAACAAATATTTCGAAGAACTAATAACATTATCTTAATTTAAAACAAATCCAATGTCAACATATGTAGGTGAAATTAAACGCGATATATAAAATTCTCAGTTGACGCATCAGACTCGTAACTGAACAAAAGATTCACAGATTGCACGTCCAACCTGACTCACGGGATTTTGATCCTCAAGGCCTTCGTATTGGGGAAATGAATAAAAAACCTACCCAGACCTGCTATAAATACCGTCTGCTCGTATCAGAATACCATTCGCAAACAAAAACTCGCCAAGCAAAGTTGCTAGAAGCATTACAATAAATTTGCATTAACGACCAAATAGTTTTCACAATGTCTGTTGCGATTCTGCGTTGGTGCGTGGTGCTGTCTCTCGTGTTTTTGGCTGTGGGGAGCAGCGTTATTAAAGTGAAAAATATTCCAGTTAAGGATGAAACAGTGGTTGCTAAGGAGAACAAGGATGGCGAGGAAGTTGGAATTAAAACTTCAGAAAAGGAAAACGAAAAGGAAAAGGCATCGACAGTCCGTCCTAAGTTGCTGAAGCCTGTTGGACCTATACCTAACTTTGAAGATAGATCATTCATCAACCACAACGGTTGTCCTCTAGGAACTGTGAGAAAAGGTTTTGTGTGTGCATAAGAAAATTTAATTGTGACCAGTGAAACTGTGAACGTACTGAATACAATATTTCAGGAGATACTCTTGGTAAAAAGTAATTGTAAAGTACAAAAAATAATAAAGGCAGTATATAAAATTATATTTTCTCTTTTAAATCATGAAAACCCCTGCTTAGTGTGTTTAAGTGTTGGCATTGATGTATAAAAGCCTCAATGAATTCAAAATTGTAAGCATATTTTTTACTTTGATTTTTGAGAAATCCATAGTTGATTTACCTCTGATTTTTATAAATCAATAGTCGCTGACAAAAATAATTAAATGTTATATTACGATTATAACTATTGTTTTCTTTTCTTATTGAATTATTTATAATCTTCAAAAACTTAGTGTGTCAGATATCAGTAATTTAATATCATATTCATATAATGTCCGTTATTAATATAATTGCACTTGATACTATTACAAAACATTATTTAGATGTCACTTAAAAGTTAATTAATTATTAAAATGTTATAATTTATTATTAAATAGTTTTTTTAAATTTCCCTTGTCTTTTTAATCAAATAAAATTTGCTGTGGTGTACAGTTATTCATGTAAGTTTATATTACTACAACAGGATTTTTCTTCATTAATTTTACGTTGCATTATTACATTAATAATTACTTAAACAACAAATAAACAGATAGAAAAATAAACAAAGACAACGTTGCTATAGAAAAGGTATACCACTCAGCATATTGTGTTGGAGCTGCGAATTTGATCTAAACAGCTTGGTTGGTTGTTATTATAGCTATTACATTCTATAATTAGGTTATATGTGTGTATATTAAATTTCTTAAAACGTCCAATGACATAACTAAAGAGTGTTTTTAATATAGCTCCCGAAATAATATGTGAAGGTGCCCGACCGACTAAAAGTCGGTAGAAGTTTATATTATATAATCTACGCTCCTTTTCCCGATTTCAATGGGTCCTATAAGGAATTCCCCACTATGAAACACATGTTGTATAGTATTTTCATTGTATTATGTATTGCATCAAACTTTACCGCCATTTATAAGCCGGTCTGGAAAACCTTGGACTATAAAATTATATAAATGTACACATTAAATCGTAAACATTTAACCTTTCGAGCTTTTGCGTATTTTAAAATCGATTGATTCTTTTTTGATTGCACTATGACATTTGAAATACATTCAGTGTGAAATGAGTTTATTGAATTATTTAGTCATTTATTTTGCTAGCCGTTTTTCCCCCGGGTTTTACCCGCGTAGTTCCAGTTCCCGTGGGAATTTCGTGAATTCCTTTCTACGGGCACCTCTACGGTACCTAAGCTACGTCCCTTCCAAATTTCAAGTGCCGACGTGTAGCCGTTTAGGCTGTGCGTTGTTATGTCAGTCAGTCAGTCAGTCAGTTTCTCCATTTATATTTTTAGATAAGCTCAATTTAGCGTAGGACGGGATGGCGCTGTGTTAAAATGAATCGTCTTGAAGTATTTTCATTATTATTATAATAAGATTGAAAACTATTTGAACCACAATGTATTCTATTTTATAATGTTTAGAATGTTATGTGTAACAAAGTGTGAAAATAAATAAATAAATAAATTTGTATTCAGGTATGTCGCTAAGCAGGCTCGTTAAGTTTTGACTTCAGACTTGGTTTTTAAGTCTAAACTATAAAGCGTCAAATTATGATAATATCTTCAGAAGCATTGAACAGCATTTATTTTATTTCCAGAAGATTCCATATTTTCCGTTTTCCCTGACATACGGGAACGTAATTCCCGAATATTATCATCAAATTTACTTCTCGGTACAGTTTTATTAGTAATACTTGTACTTATATTAAATTTATATTTTTAACAAGTATTCCTTGTATACCATTGTATACCATTGTATACCTTGTATACCATTAATATCTGTCACCTTAACCATATTTTTGGACTACTCTAAAGTCTTAACTACATATAAATTTTTGTCATATCGTCACTACCGCTAATTGTTAATTATCAATAAATTCGTCATATAATTCATACGTATACAATTCATGACTCAATATCTACGACGTATTTTATGACGTATTAACGAATTTACCGCAACAAGTCATAAGACGGTATATAAAGACGAAACGCAGAAAATTGCGCTAACATTCTTTAACTAAGTGCAGCTGGTATCTCAAGGAACTAAGAAATAAAACAAGTTTTAAATCCAGGATATATTTATTGTTTGTTAATTCCAATTGTTGTGACTTGGAAAATGTTTGCCCCATTGCTAGCTTTGGTGATAGTTCTTTGCGCTTTAAGTGTTGAAAGCCGTGTGATAAACATTGATGGGATACCATTGACGACTAAAGGACTTGTAATTAAATTTGATGTGCATCCAGACATCGAGAAACCAACTGCCAGTATACGTATCTATGAATTAGAGGAATCTAAAGTTCCACCAATTGAAGATGGTGCGATCAAAGGAAGGAAAGGTGTGATGATACCCAGTTTTGAAGATAGAGGATTCATACGAGATAACAAGTGTGGCTTAGGACAAATTAAAGTTGGGAGGAGATGCAAGAGTATTCCCAATAAGAGTTAGCTGCAAAGACTAATTAAAACTTAATTGTTATAACACGAGCCAGTATTATTTCGTATATAAGGAGTATTCTAGTGATGTAATAAATTAATTAATATTAAAAAGTGGAGTTTATTTATTATTTACTTGACGTAAACCCTTGGAGTTTCTTGCTTACGCTCGCAGAGCACTGACCCTTTTTATGTCTGAATATTTTAATGGTTATTGTTGTTATGTACAGAAATTACATCTTATTGACATCGATTTATTTACTAATGACATGAAAGATAAACATTTTGTAGTACAAATTGATTAAATTGAATAAAAATGTATATTAAACCATGGTTTATGTTTGTTCAAACACTTTTTTTATGTGATAGTGGGCAACTGAGCAGAGGGATCGCCTAATGATAAGCGAACATCTTCACCCATGAATACTAAAAAAAATTAATTCATCACGACTTCGTTGTCAACCAGACATGAACAGTTTTGATTTTTTTTATTTGAATTTGATAATTATTTACAATGTCCTTATATATGGAGCAGTTGTTTACGCAGTAAGCGGCAGGCTTGAATCGCGAAAACCCAACATTAATCATAAATGTTGATCAAAAGTTACTGTACAAAATTTTTGAATATAATAATACTAAATTATGTTTATAATTTGTTTCGTTAATTTCAATTTGTAATGCTTATATTTAGTTCTTATTAAGCGCCTACACAGTTATATGGTTACTTGAATAAAGACTCATATTTACATTTTTTAACCCCAAAACCTGGGTTTAAAAAATGTAAATATGAGTCTTCTTTCTTAGACCTGCACTACAATATTCGATATGGCAATTGTATAGACTTCAAATCTGAGAGCTAGGCCAGCCGACAAGGCAAAGGCATTACCTAGCTATTTTTTCTTTATTCAAATTTAATTACAACACAAATCATTTAAACAAAATTGAGCTTAAGGTATTTAGAATTTTAAGATTTAAAGCCCTTTCAGGAGGTCATTATCAATTTATGGTTATTTTATCGTCTTCTTTCTAGTCAATTTGTGTGTATTTAAATGCAAGATTCGAGATTTTAATCGTACCTATATAATTACTTAAAGTGTCAACAAAATTATCAACTTCAACGTTTTAGTTTCGTAACACAACGTTCTTATATTGAACAACATAATTAAATTAACCACGTCATATAATCTTAACGTTGCTATTTTATGATTCACTTTACATGGTGCTACTATATGACGTATTTTGACTCGACCGCAATAAGTCATAGATCTGTATATAAAGAGGAGACTTTATTCCCAAGATGACAGTCCTGATCCTCAGTCTGATACGTATACAAAGTAAATAATCGCGTAGCACCATGTTCGCCGCGTTTGTAGCTTCAGTGACCATTCTCTGCGTATTAACCGCCGAAAGTCGAGTGATAAAAATTGATGGGATACCATTGACGTCTAAAGGACTTGTAATTAAATTTGATGTGCACCCAGACGTCGAGAAACCAACTGCCAGTATACGTATCTATGAATTAGAGGAATCTAAAGTTCCACCAATTGAAGATGGTGCGATCACGGGAAGGAAAGGTATGGTGATACCAAATTTTGAAGATAGAGGGTTTATTACAGAAGGTAAATGCGGTTTAGGACAGAGAAAAGTTGGCCGGGTCTGCAAGAACATACCTCCGACTGGATAGTTACTTCTAAGAGAATGTATAGAACCCACAATTTGGAATCAAGACTGTTGTTATTGTATTAAATTATTTTAATTGTAAATAAATTATTATTAATGTAAAAGGATTTTTTTTATTTTAAGATGATTTTATTCTAAATAATAGTCCGTATTTATTTTCCTTTAAAGAGGAGTGTTAGTTTGAGTGTTAGTGATTAAGTACTTGTTTGGCGATAGACTACATAATTAATATAAATCCGAACCGAAGAACTGGGAAAAATCAAGTAATAACATCACAACAAATGAAAGCATCAGAGACTCTTATTCCCCAATTCATCTGTTACTCTATTTTGTTTAAAATTATTTTACTTGGTTAATTGATGGAGGCGGTCGCTTACGCACGGCAAACCACATGCTCAGTTGCTTGTTATCTAAATATCTAATTTGTATATTTATACGAGTATGTAGATTGACTTGACTTTGACTTAAGGTCCTATATCCCCTAGCTGGCGGGCGATATGTAGATTAAGCTAAAATGACTTTTTGAAGCGGGTTATTTTTATAATTGGAAATTTACAACGAATTACGGAAAATACTAAAACCTTTTGATTCAATACAACGTTATTGAAATATAATCTTTCTAGGCTCAAAAGGATATCTAAGATAAGAAAAAAAGAGACAAAGAATTGAAGTTATAATGTACTAGGCGCATCTCTCAGTTTAATTCGCATTCTTGCTTTTATATACAAGAAGTATTAGTTGAAACTCAGAGCGATTTAAGATGAAACAGCGATCGGTAAGCAGAGCACGGGGAGGACGTGTCTAACGGAGTTCGAAAAACTTCTCTAAGATGACAAACTTACTTTAGTTGAGAATGTCCAACGTAAGGACGTTGGACGTCGCTTGAAACGAGTTAAGTTAAAACATTGTTTCTTTGATTTCGCTTAAGTATGAAACAGATACTAAATTGAGACTACTAGTTTTTTAATGAGATGGTGGACATATAAGTGAGTTTGCCTGATGGTAAGCGATCACCTCCACTCATGAACGCCGTGTTAAGCTCAGTGAAAGCGTTGTCGTCCATTTAAATAGGGAAAAAAGGATGAGGTTGTGATATAAAGGGAATCGGGCCTCCAAAGCTCCTAGTTACCAAATGAAACGAAATGACATCTCTAATGAGATGTTACCACTTGTTGTTGCACTTGTTGATGTTACACTTGACGCCAGTTTTCTGTGGAAGAGTGTTACCACCACGGTTCGCCATTAGGCCGAATTGCTTATGAAGTGCTATAGAGCGTTTAACATTACGCCAAGTACATAGGTACAATATTGATACTCGGATAAAACCACAGGGCGCCTACTAGTAGTCCGACTCCCAAATAACATCTCAGGGAGCGGGCGGCACCTGAAAACCAGCGCTATTCTGAGAGCTCTCCCTCAGGATAGTATTAGCTGAGATGTCGTCTTTTGCTACGTTTCTACTTATGGTTATTGATTTCATAATGTTTTTAATTTGCAATTGTTTTATTTTTTTTTTATTTTTAATGACATATTAATACCGATTTTGTATTAAAAATACAAATTTGGAAAATATGGGACTCACCCGGTTTTTATCGTCAGTTTAGTTCCGATGATAATAAAAATAAAATAAATGTATTTAAAAGTTTTTTCGTCATTTTTTCTAGTAGATTTTTTAAATATATTTTTTTTGATATCCCTAGAATTTAATGATAAAAATAATCTTGCAGAAATCGCAGATAAGAAAATCATTCTTTCAACAAACGCTAACCTTTGCTAAGTAAGAATTACTAAGAATTATTTTTCAATGCCTAGTGAATTTGTCAATTATACGATGAAAAACATATTGCCTGTACCTCAATCCTTATATTCAGGGAAATTATGATTATTTACTAGCGACCCGCTCCGGCTTCGTTCGCATATAATATGCGTGTATTATACATATAAACCTTCTTCTTAAATCACTCTAACTATTTAAAAAAACCGCATGAGAATCGGTTGCGCAGTTTTGAAGATTTAAGAATACATAGGGATATGAGGACAGAGATAGCGACTTTGTTTTTTACTATGTAGTGATTTAATTATTGATTAAAGGTGTCAGGGTTTTCTTCATGGTGTCAATTATACGATGATATTATTTTTTATTATTTTTTTCGTCGCCATCAGGTATGATCAGCTCCACTCATGAGCAACTCGCCTTGTCAGGAGCGTGAGGCCGCCCTTTCATGGTAAGGACTCTTAGTAAAAGTCAAAGTCAAAAGTATCTTTAATCAATCAGGCTACATTTAGTAACACTTTTGAATCGTCATGGTATTACAAAACATTTACCACCGGTTCGGAAGGCAGTTTCTACAGAGAAGAACCGGCAAGAAAATAGTTGCTCTTTTTAAAATAAGAACATACAATTGTATTTTAAATACATGAAAAAAGGTCAACGCTCGTTGGAGTGTTAAGACATTGTAAAGGTGATATAATATATCTTTGAATCTAATGAAACAATAAAAGGAATATCGTAAAAAATCAGGGTGTAGCTACTATTGTAAATTAAATTGTATATTATTGAGGGCATTCGTTAACAAGGAAACTTATACACCATAATTAATTCGTATATTTGTTTATTCGCAAAATAATGTATCTTACCTTGTTTTTAGGTTAAAATTAAGGTTTTAAGGAAAACAGATGTTACTAATTATATGTGTTAATAGAACATAATGTGAAAACCCTAATACACAAATAGATAACTTTATCTGTTTATTGTTTATTTCGTACATCGTTTTTCTGCAATTCGCAATTTTAAAGCAATAATGAAACATAGTACAAATTTTTTGAAAATGTTATTACTTTGAAATGGCTTTACTTTGCGTGCTTATATTGTGGGTCTAGCTGTTATTATTCTACGGTGTTGAAGAAGAAAAACTGACACAAAATGAAGGCTGCAATTTCTACACTAGACAGTAAAACGTCTATTATTTTGCATTTGCATAAGTGAGGCTCTAACGCTCTTTGAGTTGAGATTATGGAACGCTTTCATAAATTGCTGCTCTCCCAGTACATGTAGACGATAAATTAGTATTTGCTTAAATGGCATGTCGATTTAATTTCGGCATGGCGATGTCACAGACATTATAAATGTAATAGGGATGGTTGTTACGCCTTTACGTAAAAACTACTGGTATTAGAATTAACATACATTTTATTGCAGATGTTGTTTTAATGGACTCAATGCGAGCCACGTTTTGAAGCTAGTTTAGAATCTCGAGAGCTTATAATGCTTGCTTAATTTTTAATGTTTTTACGAGTGAAAATGTTCACGTATGCCTGGAATGCCGAGGGGATATGAAGAAAAAAAATAATAGACGATATTATGTTTATCGTGAGTATTTGTGACATTGTACTTCCCAAGCAGTCTGTTTTGTTGCAGTGTTTGGAGAATACGATATACAAAACAAGAAAAGCATATACACGGTCGAATTGAGTAACCTCCTCCTTTTCTGAAGTCGGTTAAAAAACATGGAACTTTTGTTGCTTGTGACTGTCCATCTGTCAATCAGTGTGTCTGTTGAATATGCTTGACTTTAATTTACAGTTAAAAAAAACAGAATTTTTATTGTACACAATCTGATATTATGATTAATTTTAAATATTTTTTATAGTTAATTATAGTTTATTGATTATTCCAGGAAGAAGAAAATAATATCATAGACAATCATTATAAAAATATACCTAGAGAAAAAATCATATTTCAAATTGCGTATTCATTAAAAAATGTAAGGAAAAAATAGTCTGTAAGTTGAGACTTATTTACCTCAAAACCATTGTGCGATAAATGAATTTAATACATTGGTTTTCTTAGAAACTCATTCATTGTATTATTGTCAGAAATCGGTACCTATATAAGGAGTTTTGCCTGGACACCGCAGTTAGAAGTTATCAACATATTTCACGCATAGTCGTGTCATAGAAACTAAAAACAAAATTAACATTAGTTTAAACCGTTCCAAAGAAGTGTTTAAATCAAACTTTAAACTGTGATCTTGTTGATTCGGAAAATTTATTACCATCTCGATTTTTATTCTCAAAAGTGTTTAAGTCAAACTTTATATAGTGATCGGTTGAAAAACTCTTAGAGATAGTTATGGCTTCGTTATCAAATAATCCTAACTTAACAATGACTAAATCCCCCGCTGTTGAAGCAAAAGAAGAAAATAGCAAAGAGATCGTGGAAGAGATTATTCGACCAGTGAAAAGTAATAATTTAAACAATTTTATGACGGATACAAAATGTCCTATAGGCTATATAAGGGTCGGTCAAAAGTGTGTCAAGATCAATAATAGTGAAAACGAACAACCCGCCCAGGAGTGATAAATAAAAAACAAATAGGAATAGAAATCTATAGTTTTGAAAATGGTTCACTTATTTAAAAATAAATACCTACGATTGTTTTTTATTGAACTTTTTTATCATCGTTATGCTTAGAGGAAATTGATATTAAAATTTCAAAAGCGTGTTTTGTCTTTTATTGCTTTTTAATCACCATCTATTTGTTATAATATTTAACACTACCTCTATCATATAAAGTTCAAGTATTAAGTCTTAAGCTTCAGTCAAGTTTCCCTGGTCTTATTTTTTAATTTCTAGAAACTTATATATGTATATAGCAAGATGCACATGACATGTAGAACTGGTATTGTTGTAAATATTAAAGAATGATTAAAATACTTTATTCTTAAAAAATATATATGTTAAGTATCCTAATAAAAATTTAATTTAGTAAAATGTAAAATCAGGCGAAACAAAGGTCGCCGGGTCAGCTAGTAGGTATATAATAAAATTAACATCAAGAGAAAATATAGATATATAATTCCATAACCGTGTGATTCTGTACGAGAGACACGCACGGGTACGTGACGTGCTTAATGTTTGACCCTCTTCAGATATTGTTTTGTTCAATATATTTTATTTTACCGCGCAATTCAGGATTCTACAGATTCTATTCGATAGAATAGATAGATAAAGTAATTTTTATTTATTTTAAGAACTAACATAACACATTTTTTTGTTTTATATCTTTAACATAAGATAATGTGTAGTAACCTAAGGTCTGTCTTGGCTAGTTTTCATATATGAATTATAGCTTTCGCAAATCCTAAATCTACAAGTATTTTTCGGTTCTTATTTTATAATTCCGAAAACTTGGATCGTTGGTAGAAACTAGCGATCGAACATAATAATTCGTTGATAGGTTTATAAAAACTAGCCAAGAGAGACCTCAGGCTACAATACATTATCTTACGTTATAAGAAGATATGATATGTTATACCTACTGTTACTTATAAATAAATTTCAGGACTGACCATTGAACTTGGCACACATTTAGATCTCACTTCTTTTGTCGTTGAAGTCAAGAACCAAGGCATTTATCATAATATTGAACTTGCCTATCATTTCTCATTTATGTTTTTGATTGGATAAGACTTACTCTATTTAGAAATGCCATAAAAAAACTGCTTTACACTACCAAAACAGAGTGCTGTTTTATACGACTCACACAAATTCTTTTAGAGCCACGTATTTCATTTAATAAAAAGTATATAATAGATGAAGGAATGCCGAATTACGCCCTAACAACTGAAGTCACGCACTTGTATCTGAAGGAATTTAATTTTTGCTACCCCATTGGCACGTTCAGGCGTCCCGACGTGATGTCATTCTAGAAAAAGGTTTATTTAACGAGAAACGTACGCGATTTTTCAATGAAATAAATTGAATTCAACGTCTTTCATACCTTTATTTCTTTGCAACGCTTTTGAATGGGACTTGGGAGACCGTTGGGGCGAATTAGCCAATTTTAAGGAAATAAAGAGAAGCATTTTTTGTTGAGTCAGTTGTTTGTTAAAATTTATGTTTAAAAAAACTTGCGAATCAATTTTAACGCCTTATAAACCGATTTTAAAATACGTATGTACTGTACTAAAACGTGGGTTTTATTTAGTGAACTCGCTAGTTTCGCGCTACCCGCCCCGGCGTCGCTCGCATATATGTAGTAGGTACTCATATAAACTTTTCTCTTGATTCACTTTATCTATAAAATTGTGTGAGTCGTTTTAACAAACTTAGGGATTAAGGGACAGAGAAAATAAGTGACTTTGTGTTATGCTACGTAGTAAAGATGATAGCTCCAAACTGAATATTTTTCATATCATATTCATGAATGTTGAGTACTGAATTATAATTTTTTTATTTGAATATATTTTTTTATTGTCCATTAAATTCTTGACTCTAAATGGGTGATATCCCAACTCTCTAAGAACAAGGAACGATTTTTTCTTGAAGAACTTAGTTATATATTATGTACGAGTATTATTTTCATCGATAAAGTATATGTAGCCAACTCTGTTAATACGAGAACCGATGAATAGGCAAAAGCAATTTTGTCTCGCAAATTGCTTCATAAAACTATGCCTCCACTCGCTAACTTACAAAGGGGATTTCAGCTTGATAGCCAACTTTGAGAAAGTTTCATCCTAGTTAGTAATAAGGACAAAATATGTATAGTTTGAACTACTATCCTTTTAAAGGTTAGAGGTTACGGAGACTATTTCAGTCTATTATTTGTTATTTTTATATAGGTATATGAATTTAACCCCTGTAAAAGATCTGGCACGGTACATGATGACAAGTGATCAACGCCGTTTAAAAGCGTCTGTAGTACCGCGAGCGTGTTGTCGGCATTCAAATTGCGTAGCGCAATGCAAAAAACAAAAATGTAGAGAAAGTAATCTGTTAATATGGTACTCGTAGTAGGTATGTATATGTATTAGGGAGGATAGAATCAATGCATTTCACTGAACTGTATTTTATAACGCAGTATTATGAAAAAGGTGGTAGATTTCTTATATTATTCAGTAAACCGGCGTCTAGTAATGACATCTCATTAGAGATTTCATTGCGTATCGATAAGTGGGAACTCACTTATCCCTTCTCTCCTTTACTTTCCTTTTTACCTATTTTTAAAGGTTGACAACGCATTCGTGCACTAAGCTTTGCGACTGTACATGGGCGGAGATGGTCGTTTCCAATAAGGCAACCCCCTGTTCAGTTGTCCACCATACAGAAAATAAAAAAAGTGTACTGGCATTATAATTATGTACCTACTTCGGTTTTGTTAATAAAAATTCAATACGACGTACGGTAGAAATTTTATTGCCCTGTTCTGTTTGTTAGCAAATATAACCATTGATTTCAATAAGATATGACCTGACCGTGTTTATTTTGCACGAACAGAACTATGAATTGAAAAGTTCCGTTAGCAAATATTGACTTTAAAAGTAAACAATTATAAATACGAAGGCTTGGGTATTGATCCAGTAAAAAGTGACATAAACTCAGAATTTTATAGGTAATAATTATTAGTTAAAGACAAGGATACCATAAATAATAGAACAGGGAATGTGCCATGTGTTACAAGTACACGTG
This sequence comes from Eurema hecabe, assembly GCA_026213755.1. Classification (NCBI taxonomy): domain Eukaryota; kingdom Metazoa; phylum Arthropoda; class Insecta; order Lepidoptera; family Pieridae; genus Terias; species Terias hecabe. The sequence continues at coordinate 2,863,686 of JADANM010006423.1, forward strand.
TCAGATCTCACGACTGCTATTGGCCAATTCAATTTGAATTTGGAAGACGACATTGCCTCCGTTAAAAAATCGATCATTTGATCGAACGTTGTTGGAATAGACACACGTTTAATTTATGGAATAATTTAATGACAAATTATGTAGCCGTAAAAGACGCAAATTGAATTTTTGTGAAGGTTAATACAAAAAAAGAATTCAAGGTAAATGTTTCAAGCCAGTTTATGAAATTTAAATAAAAAGAAAGTGGGGACACCTAAAAACTGAAAATTGCCAGCAAAATGAGTTATTAGAGTATTTTATTTATTTCACATTAGTCCTTCGCTTAGAAATTAAAAGATCAGTGAAATGAAATTAAAAGTGCAGAAGAGATCACTTACGATGCTTCCTTTGTTACCATCACATAGAAAAAAATACCTAATTATAAAATGTTTTAAAAGAAAACTTTTAAAGGAACGATTAAGATTTTAATTTCAGTTTAGTTAAGTTTAAGTAGATTTAAGTTACCTTATTGTTTGAAATAAGTAATTTATAATACTGTATATTATGATAATACTATTCTTAATGTATCTAATATGATATCCACAGATGATGACCAAGACAAAAACCCAGGGTCTGGTGTCAGACCTGATGCCCAACATCAAGCTCATGCAGATGGCTGGACATTTTTTGTTCAACTATCATTCCGGTAAGGAGTAAAGTATTTCTTTACGTCTCGTAGTTTAAATTTAGTACGCAAAACATTTTTTATTTTTATTAATAAAAAGTAATCATCAAAATTAGATGTTTTGAATTAAACCTTACTGTTGCTTGCAATTTCTTCACCAAAGAATTTATACTTACAAATTATAGCGGTATATTATTGAAAATTTTCAATTAAACGGATTCAGTAGTTTCCTAACAGATGTCCATTTATAAAACTTTTCCACTTATAATATTCAAAAGCAATTTTACGATACAAACTTTTTTAGAAAATGCGGGTATGTCAATGCTTCTACGGAAGATCTACGCCAGCGTGCATGCGATTCTGCTGGTCGTTCACTACCTCTGCATGGCGGCCAACATGGCCCAGTATTCAGACGAAGTCAACGAGTTGACGGCTAATACCATCACCATTCTCTTCTTCGCCCATTCCATCATCAAACTGGCGTTCTTTGCTATCACATCTAAAAACTTTTACAGGTGGGAACAATGCCTCAATGAATGACTCGCCTGATTAAAAGTGAAGTTCTTTCTAAAAGATTTAACTTTAGAAAGAGACCATCAACTAATAAGAGCTTAATACAACGTTATCTCTTTCCCACAATACAGTACTGTTCAGTTAATAGCGTAGATGTTAACATTAAATTATACAATTTCCTATATTAATTCTGATATCAAAATAGAATTATTAATTACTTCTAAAAATTCTCAAGCACAATTCTGAAATATTCTAATTATTAAATAAATAATCTGAAATATTTATATTTTTACATTATCAAGTTTTGTAAGAATGAACGTGTTCATAAACTCTTGAAGTTGATTGTACTAAAAACCTAGCCATTATTTCGTACTGACATCTATTTCTAAATTTAACAACTCCCAACAATAGCCCGTGATTACACCTTTCATATTTATAGAATATATCTCAATCTCTTTGATAACATCTCTGAAATGGGGCATGAAATTTGACTGGAAATTTCTAAGCAAAACATTCTCATTAAGGCTTTTGAAAAAATCTCAACAAAAGTCGTGAATTACGTTGAAAGCGGCGCAAATATTATCTATCACGTTCGCTTGTAACAAAGGAAACTCATTTCCACTCAATTTCCATTAAATAAGACTACAAAGGCCTTAACAAATCCAAACACGAGAGATCCTATTATTTTTCAATTATTTTAAAACGATAATGATTTAATTCGTTCCTTTGGCCTTTACGATGTGACTAATATATATTATTGTTAATTAAATTTAGCAGGAAAAAGTGAAACGAATTTTCTTTAATTACGAATAAGGCTAATAATATACTTACATAATATTATTATGTTTGTACTCAATTCTGTTCTATTCAAAAATGTTTAATCCTCAGGACGCAAGCAAATTAAAATATTTATTTATTTATTACACCTTGTTCAAAAAATCATAATAAATGACAGCCTTATCACTTCCAATCAATCATAGAAGAAAAGAAAAACAATTACGATATTTATATTTCAGATGGCGATATGCTAAAAATTTGTAAAGTATGTTAATCTTCCTGAGTTAATTGAAACTTAATTAATTTAAATATTATCCAAGCTAATATTACCAGAGTTTAGACACTTCTTCTCTTTGGTTCAGTATTGTAGACACCACGATATGATATTTTAACGATTGATACAACATATTTTAACATTCATAGATGACCAAAACGTTAGAATTTCGTCATGGCCGTGTTAAAAGAAAAAAAAAACATGTTTTTAATTTAGAATTGGGACTTTTTTCAATACAGAACTCTTGCGGTATGGAACCAGTCGAACAGCCACCCATTGTTCACGGAGTCCAACGCTCGCTACCACCAGCTGGCTCTCACCAAGATGAGAAGACTCCTCTACTTTATCTGCGCAATGACTATTCTTTCTGTCGTTTGTAAGTAACCTTTGATAAGTCTTTGTACGATAATTGTAGTTCTAATGGTTTATTTCACAATATATGTATATAATGTAAATCGAGCTATTTATACCGTTTTTAATTTGAAAAAAGTTTCACAGATTATATATTTTTTCTTTAAATAAAAAGCTGTGAAAACATCGAGAGAAAAGAGTAATTAAATGTAATGTGAATATAACAGGAGGCCGCAGCTAGTTAAGCTAAGCTAAGCAGCGTTTAAGTATTCTCTATCTAGCATTAAAAAGCCATTAATTATAGGTTGGGTTACTATAACATTCTTCGGCGAATCAGTTCGTTTGATTATGGATAAAGATACAAATGAAACCATCACTGAACCAGCACCCCGTCTGCCCGTCAAAGCGTGGTACCCCTTCGATGCAATGAGTGGTACGATGTACATTGTCGCTTTTGCTTTTCAGGTAAGTGTCTGGGTATTCATAAAACCAGCAATGTATTTGACATTAATTATATGTGCATCTACTGTCCGTTTCTATTTTCGAAGAAAAATAATCCTGTGTATACCATAATTATATCTAGTAAATAAGAAACATATTTTTTAACTTTTAAACCACTTTTAAGCCAGCCTTATCGTTATTTATAACACGTATAAGCTTATATTATAAACTGCTATCAGACGATGTTTTTATATAATAGGACATTATTACTCATACTATATCATGACCAAGATAAACCTTCCCGGATATTTGCTTGTTCATTCGAGCAATATTAGTTTTGGTATATCTTTTGACACCTACTTTTTAAAATCGTTTTAATAATTCCGATTCACCGTAATCTGCTTACAATATGACTCATTTTTTGATATCCACATTTCGTTCTGATGAAATAATAATAAAATTCATCTCAGCAAAATCTCATTTTAACTCTCTTTTCACAGATATACTGGCTTTTCTTCTCAATGATAATAGCGAATCTTCTAGACGTAATGTTTTGTTCGTGGCTCATATTTGCGTGTGAACAGTTGCAACACTTGAAAGCTATCATGAAGCCTCTGATGGAACTTAGTGCTTCTTTGGATACTTATAGACCCAATACTGCTGAGCTGTTTAGAGTTTCATCTACAGGTAA
>JADANM010006423.1:2908114-2934315 GCA_026213755.1 Eurema hecabe
ACTGATTCATTAAAATTATCAGGGCTTTAATTTTCTGTTGGAACTCCATAATGTTGGGTTGACACAGGCCTAAGGTTTCTAACTAAAATTCGTCAAAAATTTTCATAGGAAATACAGCGCCCGTATGCCTGCCAGTATCAAACAACAATCGCATTGGATTTAAGACTGGTAAATTTGGAATGGTCGCTGGGTGGAAATTCAGTAATGGTAGTAGACATTTCTCCACGTTCCTAAAGCAACGCTCTGAAATACAAGACAACTCAATCTGCAAACGTCAACTATTTGCAAATAGGTAAAGGAAATAAATTATTTTTAGTGAAATTTTTTCTCAGATAACTAGGTATTTCTGATATAAAAATATCGCGTTTGTTTTTTCAACTTTCTAGAATTTTCTGCATAACCGCCCAGTAGTACTGAAATTCGTTTTATCTTCATATTTGATATTTAAACCAAACCCCTTACAGATTACCTTGGACATAGACAGAAACTGTAATAAAATTAAAAACTCTTTTTTATACATCAAAAATAAAACAGCAAATGAAAGACAACAGTACAAAAGGCAGTCCTTTCACTATAGTCATCTCTGTCAGACAACCTGAGACCCAGAAAAAGATTTAATTAATTACGAACCCAATAAACACTATTTCTCTTTTACAGGCCAGATATAACACTGGAAAACTATCTCTGTATCAGAAAAGTTTTCAAAAACACACAAATTTGCAACGGCTTATCTGGCGATGCCTTCATCGCTGTTGACTTATACAATGGCATACCTAGATACATAGCATATGGGCTATACTCTCACGGACCGGCGCTATGCGTGGACTTACCAGACGTTTTCATAGATGTATCAAAATATATGAAATGGATATTAGATAATCTAAAACCATAGTTATCGTTTTTATCATTTGTCGACCTATTTTTAAGTTTCATATGTTTAGTCTGGAAACCAGGAGAAACTGCAGCGTCAACTGTTTAAAAACATTACAAAAAAATGTACCAAACCTAATATAACCTACAGGCGTAGGTGAATTGGTGGCTGTATTTTTAATTAATAATATACGGGGTATATGATTATTATCATCCTTAAATTTAATATTTTGGGGATTTAAGTTAGTTTAAGACATAATTAATGGTATAGAATTGTTTTATATTGACGGGAAGTGAAGTGTACCTACTTCTTCGTACTTGGTGAAATGGCAGTGCTGTGTTACCATATTTTTGCCAATATCTAGTTGTAAGTATATAAAATATGTTTCAGAGTCAACTTAATTGTTGGTTGTGACAATTAACAACACGCGCTTCCCACACCACAACTGAACATCGACCGAAGTGAAGTGTTTCGGAGGTCTCTAACATTACAAAAAAATACTCGCAACGTTCACGTCAATCTTAGCTGTCAAGTTGACAGTTCTTGGCGCCAAAGTCGGGAAAAAGAAAAAAAAAACATAATTAGGTTATAATATGTAATGAGCCATAGTTATTTCCTTTTTTCTGTTCATAGAAGTATTAAATGAAATTATTCTTAAAATAGATTTGTGCGTTTAAAGAACAGATAATTAATATAATTATCGTTAAATTACATTATCTGTACTCCAGAAAAAGCTGATAGACAACCGATTGACCCCGTATTGACACCTAGAATCGCATGAGATACGATTATGATTATTTTTATAACTTTAGTTTTTGGACTATAGTTATTTCGCAGTTAAAAAAGCTTAATACACTTTTCAATGTATTTAAATAGTGTTTTAATACTTGTTTTACGATATGTGTTTTTATATATTTTAATATTGAAAAACTACAATAAAGCTTTTGCTAGTAAGTCTCATTCAGTTAGAAACATTATTATAATATCTTCTTATGTAAAGGGTTATCCAGGTTCATCTAAATTCTCTAAGTCCATTTAATGGTATCTTCAGAAGAATATTTTAAAAAGCTGTTTTTAAAGGATCGAAAAATGGAAAAATGAATAGGATGACTTTTGAGTTTTGACCCGCTAATATTAAAAAGTTTACATTAATATTTTCCTGAAAAAAAATCCTCACCTATGAGTCACAAGTGGGCAATAAATCATTTTTTTATTTTTTATTATTAAGTGTGTTACCGGCCTTTTAGGTAAAGCTACTCCTTTGTTTGAAGGAACCTATATCTTGCGTTTGGGAAGCTGATTCTGCAAGTTAGTGCGTGGCAAGAAGTTTCTACGAAAACACAATTTGCGTAACTGTTTCCACAGATATCATAATATAGTGACAAATCTTGATACATTTCAGAAGTTTGTAATGACTGCCAGGAATATTCTACATGTCCAGCGGCTTATGATATTATGGGAGAAAACCTTAATGAAAAAAGTGGACTCGAGTTTACGGATTTGTATTGTGGAGTCAGTTATAACGACGATGGCGACCGAATTTATAAGGTAACTAGCTGTTGCACGCGACTCCGTCCGCGTGGACTTTCATATAAACTTTGACCCCCCTTCCTTCCCTTATAATCTTTTTTTCCTAGATTTTTTCATACAAAAGCTTTTTCCCGCTTTCTCCCATTCCCGTGGGAATTTTGCAATATCCTGTTGCAAATAACCTTTAAGTTCACTAAGGTACCTGCATGCCAAATTTCAAGCGTCTAACTAAAGCGGTTTAGATTTTTCATACAAAAGGATTTTCCCGCTAATTCCCGTTCCCACTGGAATTTCAGGAATTCCTTTCTTAGCGGATGCCTACGTCATAACATCTACCTGCACTGCAAATTTCAGTCCGACCCGTCCTGTGGTTTGGGCTGTGCGTTGATAGATCACTATGTCAGTCAGTCACCTTTGAATTATAAAGATATAGATGTCATAAAACGAGCGCAAAGAGGCACTTCTTTCTTTAGTGACTGATCTTTGCCAGCGATCTATACTAACTTACAAACAACAATAGCTGATTACAACGATTGGCTGACATGTGCTCCGTTGGACATAGACTATTATATAACAAATTTACTTTTAGTATTTTGGTAAACTTTATAGCGTAATCGAGCATCTGTTTTTAAACCCAGACCCAAAAACGACCGGGTGCTATAAGTTTGACGTGTCTGCGTGTATGTGTGTCAGTGTGTAGGTATATGTGTCTGTCTGAGGCAACGTAGCTCCCAAACGGATGATCCGATTTTAATCCAGTTGAAAGGTATATCCGGCTAGAGTGTTGAGTGTTCAGGTCTTCAAGGTCATCGGTTCGCTTGTCAGGTGTGATAGGAATGTTACACACTCAGTTTGCTTACGTTTTGTCGGGGGTTTATGTTTTTCTAATACTGACTATTAAGTACTACAACAGGTGTTTACGTCTAACTGACAATATATTCTTATAAACATTTACTATGTACATTATTTATTTTAGTAATCTTAGCTTCTTAGAATGCGCTTTAGTGTTTTTATACTCTTTGATAGGCCATAGAGCCTGTAATTTGGGATTCATTCAGGAGTTAGATAATTTATTATTTTCTTATCAACTTCTTCACTCATCAATATTTGTAAATTTTCGTTTTATGTACAGGTGTGTTGTTCGGACTTCGACGGGGGCAACTTAGAACTTCATCCGAACCATTACTTGCTGCCAAGAACCTGTGGCTATATAGACATCTACCCAACTGACAGCGTCAGTTTGTATGAATTTCCTTGGATTGCCTTAATTTATATCTCAAACCGTATGTATTATGAATATAGATTTAATTTTAAACTGTTGTAAGACCTCTCATCATACAACTCGTATAATCTTCGCCTACTTATTTTAATTCCTCTAGTTGCCCATTCAATAAATTTACTTTTCTTTATGCCGTTTCTAACTCTTCTAGAAGTAAATATTGTATTAAATTGATTTCTTATTTCCTTAAATAATTTATTAAAAGCTTCATCAGAGCTATTTGACTTAAATGATATATAATTAACGTTGACAGGCGCGAAATTCAAAACAACTATATTAACAAAGCTATTTGCCCACAGTGATCAGAGCTTAAACAATTAATTATGGTTTTCTTCACTGGAATATATTATCAATACATGTAGCTGTAGTCTCACAGACTCTTGTAGGTTCATTAAGCAAACTGAAAAGTAACAAATTAATATTAAAATCACCACATACAATAATCTTTTTGTTAGATGCACATATTTTTGACAAAATTTGGATTTATGCCTGCCCACAATAATAAGATGACTAAGCTCTATACAGGCTACTTCTATTATCCGTTCAGCAGAAAGGCTCACTATATCTTTGCGTTCTTTAAATTTTAGGAATTTTTTTATTAGAATTAAAGAGCCGCCCCTAATGGCATTTTTTCTGCTGAACGAACTTGCTATCTGGTGTTCATTGAAATTGAAAGTGAGTTCATGTGATCCGAACCAATGTTCAGATATGCAAATAATATCAATGTTAAATTCCTTTAAAAATAACTCAATTTCAAGTTCTTTATCTACCATGCCTTGTAAATTTTGATGCACCAGATTAATCAAATTACATTTATTTCTATTCTGTCTATTTGAGTCTATCAAACTAATGGTAGGATTTTTTACATTTGAATATAAGCTAGACTCATTTCTGGAAGAGATGTCCTCCATTGTCTTATTATTTATTTAAATAAATATTTGGAACATATTCCAAATCGTTAAAACTATGACTAATATTCTGCTCAATAAAAGCAGTAGTCGAGGAAGCCAAATACTTGGCTGGTTACAAAGATAAAAAGTTTAATAGCAACTTGGCTATACGTTGTTTGTAAAAATTAGATAAGAAGAACTTATCTCTTTTCAAGGATGATAACTTACAATATAAATTATTAATATCTATGACTTCAAGCTGTTTGTGTAAGTCATTTAAAACTATACAATTATTATTTACAGCTGTATACCTACATAAGGCTGTTTAACTGATACCTTTCGAGGTTTTCTTTCTTATTATAACTCTTAGGCAACATTTGTATATAGGGAAAGTAAACAAGATGACTTTTTAAAATTATTAATACTAAATAACTTTTCAAAAAATGCAGTCGTCTGTTTCTTGTTTAGTTTTCCTTTTCTCCCAACTAAAAGTATGTTGTATTCGGACAATAATTCATACTTAAAATTCTTTCTAAAATTTGAGCATATAGCTCCGGGCTTACAAAAGTTAGAAATTGGTTGTCCGGTACACATTCTGTTCAAATATACACCTAAGCCCTTACTTAATCATTTCCTAACCAAATCATTTAAAAACATATCAGTTCAATTGTACGTATTCATGATTTTATTAATGGGGTTATTAAGTTGTTTCGGAAATGTGTTGCTTACACCCAATGGTAACATAAGTCATTTTAGACGAGGGAATTAAATCTCACGGTGCAAATGAATTCCTGGGGACTACGACTAAAGCCATGCTCTTTTCCCTTCTGAGGTTCGGTTTCTGTTATGGTGTTACCACGGGTCGCCTGATACCTGATGGTAAGCGATGCTGTGGTTAAAGGTGTATCCCTAGAAGATACCATTTAGCTCTTCTTTAAAGTAATCCAGATCTCAGATAGGTCTCGAGATAGACCAATCCAGGGAATTTATTCCACATTTTAGTCAATGAACGAGAAGCCTAAGTGCTTCATCCGAATTCCAGGGATATCAAAAGGGGAATCGGTGACGTTGTTCGAGATCTTCGCCATTATTATAGTATAATAATTATTTTTTAAGCTCCACTGATATTCCCGTGTGATGGTGTCATTATAAACTCGAGATATATTTTGACAACGGCATATTGTGCTTCGAAGTTCCAACCGGGATTTGTTCGAGTTGGTGACTTTAATCCTAACATGGAAGTAGACTGTACACCAACAAACCCACAGGCCTGTGAAGAGAGTAGGCAGGTGACGATATTTTTGTTATTTTTTATTACTAGCTGTGCCCGCGACTACGCCCGCGTAGAAAAGTGACTTTGGGCAGCATTTTTGAAAATACCTAACCCACGCCAACAAACGTACAGCAAGATCAACGTGATTCTTTAAATTGCCATAACTTTTTTATTTATCAACCGATTGATATGAATTAAACACTAAATGTTAAGTGAAACTTACCACAATATATCATTGAAAAGCCAATCTAGATGGGATGAGATTATCGTGCACAAACAAACAGACAAACAGACAAAAATTCCAAAAATGGTTTATTGTGGAAAGCTTCCCTTAACATTTAGTGTTTAATTCATCTCAATCGGTTGATAAATAAAAAAGTTATGGCAATTTAACTGAACGTTTGTTTATATAAAAGTCCACGCGGACGGAGTCGCGGGCATCATTTAGTTTAAAAATAATATTGGTAATAGCTAAAATTTTAATTCCAAATATTCACAGGACATCCGCGTCGAAAAACTCATAGTACACCCAAACGCATCTTTTGAAATTACTGACATAAGGAATAACATCGCTCTTATACGTCTGAAACATGAAATAGATTTCGCTCCAAGTAAGTATCATTTCCTATCTTCTTAATTTATATACGAAACTAGCAATATGTTTTTTCGTGATAAAAAGTAGCCAATCACCTTCATCAAGACTAACACTAGTTCAGTGCATCTTTCATTTATTGTGCGCCGAATTTTTTTCTTGCTTATTCTTTTTTGTATATATAATGACAACAATAATAATGACAAATATTTCAGGACCATTATACACAGAGCCATTTAGTTCCAAGCTAAGCAGAAGCTTTTTTATGGCAACTAGATGTTAACGGATTAAATTACATAATATACATATTTTCATTTTGTAAATACATACAATACATATCAAAACCCAAACTCCAGAACAATACAAATGTAAATTATAAAAATATATTTTTCCGGTGTGAGAATCGAACCATATCCAAGGGATGTTTTATAACTTATAGAATAAGAATGTATTCTTAATAACGATGTTTAGTAATAGATGTAGACCATTAGACGGTAAAACGTAAATTTGAGGTTTTATTGACTGGTTCATAAAAAGAACAGGCCCATCGTGTCGCTTCAGCTCTAAGGTATTGTCAGTTGGAACTCCTCCGAAGACTATTACAGACGGTCTATTATGGCGTGCATTCAGCAGGGTTTTTACAACATTAGAATCAATTATTACACTAATATTGTTTATATCGAATGATATATCTATACATCTATACATATAATAAAAACGTAACGAGTGTCTGTCTGTACATGGAAGATATATGAGAAAAAATATTATAGGAGACACTTATTAACGCAATAGAGCCCAAAACAATGATTTTTGGAATTTTTGTCTGTTTGTTTGTGCACGCTAATCCCAAAAAGAATTTATCCTATCTAGATGGGGTTTTCAATTATTTATTGTGGTAAGCTTCCCTTAACATTTAGTGTTTAATTCATGTCAATGGGTTGATAAATAAAAAAGTTATGGCAATTTAAAGAATCACGTTGAACTTGCTGAACGTTTGTTTATATGAAAGTCCACGCGGACGGAGTCGCGGGCATCAGCTAGTCTCAAATGTGTTCATTGTTCACAGGAAATATAGCCCCCATATGCTTGCCAGTATCAAACAACAATCGCTTTGGATATAAGATTGGTAAATCTGGAGTTGTCACTGGTTGGCAGTTCAGAGATGGACATAGAAATTTCTCTACGTTCCTGAAACAACACGCCGAAATTCAAGAAAGCTCAGTCTGCAAACATCAACTCTTCCAAAAAGCGTAAATAAAATATAATTTTTTTTTAAACCGAATGTTGCCTTGTTAGTATAAGCAACTGGTGAAATTTGGTTTAAGACATTCTAGAATGTTTTACATGGCACAATTCGAATCTAGTTTAATCTTCATAATTTATATACATATTTAATATTTAAAAGCTGACAAACCTATAAGACTATCTTGTTAGTAGGAAACTATCTTCAAGCATGCTCATAAGGAATGAATACTATTTCTCTTTTACAGGCCAAACATAACGATGGAAAACTTTCTCTGTACCAAAACGATTTTCGATAACAGACGAGTTTGCAACGCCCTGGCCGGCGATGCCTTCATCGCTATTGACTTATACAATGGCATACGCAGATATATATTATATGGGCTATACTCTCACGGACCGAACAAATGCCTGGACTTACCAGACGTTTTCGTAGATGTATCAAAATATATGAAATGGATATTAGATAATTTAAAACCGTAGTTATTCGTGTTTTCATCAGCACTGCTCATTGAAAGAATTTTGAATAACGTTGTTTCTTACGCACGCCCAAAACTTTCAAATGTATTAAAAAAATAGAGTGATAAAAATAAATCTAAATATTACTGCTAGCACACATGGACCAAATAATGATTGAAGTTATTAAATTTATTGTAAAATTGATGAGTCGATCTTTATTCTTGACTTTTTTCTACTTCTCTTTAGAATATTTCGGTGAAATGCTGCTTAGTTTTGAATTCAATCAAAACTAAGCAGATAAGTAATCATGGTCGTACGTCTTCGTGAAATTTGGGAATGAAAATAAATTATCTAATTGTTATCTATATTCAAATAAGCATACCCTTGCTAGATCGAGTGTCGTCTACAGTCTTGTACTGAGTAGCTTAATATGGTTTCAATGTGTTCAAATCGTATACATATAATTATTATGCAATATGTGTTTTTGTGTATTTTAATTTTGAATAACTTCAATAATGTGCTTGCAAGTAAGTATTCAGTTATAAGCTTCATTTAATTAATACGTATTATTATAATGGTGGTATTATAATCATCTAAATTGTAAAGTACCTAACGGTTACCATTTAGAAGAATATAATACGCTAAAGTTATTACTACTATTTGTTTTTGTAACAAAGTTTCTTTTCATAAAAGTACATGCCAATTTAAAATACGTAATTAAAACTGACGTTATATTAAGAAAAAATACTGTTACAATTTAATATACTGTTTTATTTATAAAATTACTTTTTTACAAGTACATATACAGTACAGTACAGCAGTAGCGTATCAAACCAAGTTTAAGAAATAGAGCCACTTTTGACTCCCTCATAAATAAAAAAATATTTAACATAAACATTGACGACCGCTTGGCGCAGTAGGTAATACACCTGCCTTCTGAGCGAAGGGTCGTGGGTTCGATTCCCACACCGGAAAAATATATTTGTAATTTACATTTGTATTTTTCTGGGGTCTGGGTGTTGCTATGTATTGTATGTATGTATTTACAAAAGAAAAGTAATGTATATGTAATTTATTCCGTTATCTAGTTGCCATAACACAAGCTTCGGCTTAGCTTGGAACTAGATGGCGCTGTGTATAAATGTCCTGAAAATATTCCTGAAAATATTTATTTAAACGTATCAAATTAAGGTGATATATTGCGACTTGAGAGATTTAATCATTTAATTTAATTATTTTTAATCATTAATATTAACAGATTATCATTAACATCAGATATAATTGTGGTCACCCGACTACTGAACTAGTAAAAATACTGTATCTCAGCAGTCGGGTCCACTTTTAGCTGTGTGCAAATCGCTATAACTATGAGTACAAAACTCGACTCAATTTAACTCGATTCAATCGATGTAAAAATTCTAAGTATGTCATAATAAACAAAAAGTACTATGACCTTGGTAATTTTTCAGCTCATAAAAAATTCCCATGTGATGGCGTCATTATTAACTCTAGATATATCCTAACTACGGCGTTTTGCGCTTCCAAGGAACAACCCGATTTTGTTCGAGTTGGTGATTTTAATCCAGACACGGAAGTTGACTGCACACCGACTAACTCTCAGGCCTGTGAAGACTTTAAGCAGGTGGTGATATTTTTTGGTTTAATTTGTATATTATACTGAAGTACAATGGTAAGAGGGCATTCGTCTGGCGGACGTACCTTTAATGATAACATGTGTCCGTACGAGGTATATTATGATATAATAATTGTTAGTCAAGTCACTTTGAAATGTCCCTTATAAACTAGGCGCATTTTTTATTACCAATAAAAATAATAATTTAATAGATCCTCTATATGATTGAATGTACCTACTTTAAAATAAAATACCCATTATAAAATATTTGAGTCGCAGCGTAGAAGAAGAGTATAAAAGTAGCAAAATGAAGTAGTTACCAAAAAACAAACGTTCAAACACACATTACGTTTTAAATATAACTAGTTTTAATTTGATAGGTATATTCGAATGTTCTGTTCTCTACTGTACACTCTGTTCTGTACCAAGGGTCCTCACACTGGTATATTTCTGCAAGGGTCACTTGAATTTTTCGGGTCTTCTTATTGCTATGGATAATAATTCTATATAATACTAGCTGTGTCCCGCGGTTTTACCCACGTAGTTCCCGTTCCCGGGGCAATACCGGGATGTAAGCTATCCTATCTTTTAAGTTGGATCAAACTGCACATGGTGTGCGAATTTTATTATAATCGGTTAAGTGGTTTAGGAGTCCATTGAGGATAAACATTGTTACACGAGATTTATATATATTAAGATTATAAATGTGAAAATTTGTGGTATATATGTTTGTTATTCTTTTAGGCAAAAACGGGTAAACCGATTTAGTTGAAAGTTGGTGTGTAGATATGTGATACCCTTTTTTTAGCTATTTGCGCCGCACGGCCAGGAATACCCACTAAAACCCTCTGCCACTTTTAGCCCTTGTGTCGAGATATGTGATACCCTAGATTAACTCATAGGTTATATCCCGGTATTGCCCCGGGAACAGGAACTTCGCGGGTAAAATTGCGGTGAACGGGAGAAAAAGAGAGAAAAAGAGAATCTTAAAACAAAAGAAAATAATAACTGTTTAATACACATTTGAGAAACAATCACTATTCAGTTATTATAGTCAGTGCCGTGAAATCAACTGAAATAGTTTTGAACATAGACGTATAACGCATTTAATGATCTTTCATTAATATATAATTAATTATTAATCAGCCCGTAAGTGAAGTCAAACTATATAAGTAGGCTATACCAGCATGTTTCTTACCTTATTCTATACTTGTGGAAAATTTTAAACTTACGTAACCTATTATATAGGCTCCTTTTAATTGAAAAAAGTGTTTTAAGGGGGGGTCAAAGTTAATATGAAAGTCCACGCGGGCAGATTCGCGGGCAACAGCTAGTATATAATATCAAAGGAAGAAAAAAAGATGATAAATAAAAAAAACTTCATTGACACACACAATGAAGTACACATTCATAAAGCCAATTGGCGGCTTTATCTAGGAAGCGATATCTTCCAGGCAACCGGAAGTAGGCGATAAGAAAAAGTTATTTTAAAATAGATATTACATGATTAAATTTATCTCATATAAAATCTTTTATGACGTCACCTATAATGATATTAAGAGACACGTGTTTTAAAGAGACACATTATTATTATAATATATAAGCAGTATAAAATACAATAACAAAAGTCCAGCGATATGTTATCAATTGAAAGTGATTTAGTGTAGAAGAGAATATCATCTTTGGCATGGATAAGAAAATGATAAAAATCTATATTTTTATCTGTATTATAAAATTTAAATCACCCGAGGCGGGTGTGTTGACTTTTAAATAATTTTATTACAATGTGTATTATTTGATATAGGATTTAGTGTGATATTGTGACATTTCAATCTAATATTCAGTCGTAAAGCTTTGACATCTGGCAATTGGCATTTGGCTTTTCACTTCTGGCCTATTTCTACTGGCAACTAACTGGCACAACTAACTGGCATCCTGTATTTGGCATCAGGCAATTGACTTCTGGCAAATTGGCTTTGACAACTGTCTTCTCACATTCGTCATCTGGCATTTGACTTCTGGCCTGTAGCTTCTGACATTAAACTTAAGTAAGGTATGCAAATAACTCAAATAACTTTTATTTAAACTCAATCGATGTTTGGCTATGGTATTGGAAGCAAGTGCTGCTGATTGGCACAACTAAAACATCGACACTGATACTTATTTTATCTAATCACAACTAGAAATTGGCAAAGTTACTACAATTTTGCCAATATCTAGTTTTGACGCAACTCTGCCATATCACCGACAAGACGAACTTGACTACAACGTGATATAAACTAAAGTTTTAATTAGTAGTTATAATTTTATATTTTGTTGTTAGAAAATTTTACGCATATTATGATGGTTTATAAACTTAATATTTACATATTAAAATTATTTATACATGTTTATTTTTAGTTTGGAGTCGGTTTATTTTTATAAAAAAATATTTTCATCCACTCTATACCCGGTTAAACCTGATAATTTTAAAAGTGATTTCGGGCCAATAATTGTTACTTTAAGTTTGGCTCGTTTATTAAGGATTTTGTTATGAATATTGTTTAATTACTGTTGATAATTTTAAAAAGATTTTATCAAAATAAAATATTTGTATATAATCTTATCTTGCACATTTTTATAAGCCTGTAATGACCACACTACACTTGTTGCACAGCGCAAATTATTAATAATATTAAAGTGTTTTTCGCACAGTTCCAAATAAGTGCCGGGTACATAAAGCGTAAGTCTATCTTAAAAATTCGTTTTTCAATATTGACATTATCTTCTTTTTCTTCCAACTAATACATTGATTTTTAACTTAAGTACAATATAAATTATTGATGTTTTAAGGGTAATCTCAGGACATAGCAAGAATACTCTTTTTTAAAATACTATATTAACTTCTACATAAATATGAGAACAATTCAAAATTATAATGTCTACTACATCCTCAATTTATCACCAAAATTTGCAGATCAAAAAATATGGCAGTACTAAAATATTTACTGGCCTTAACTGTGATTACGAGTGTCTATGGTCAAGAAGGATCGCTCATTGTAAATATAGAACAGGGTCCTGTGAAGGGCTACAAGGTTCCTGGGTGGGATCTTTTTGAGTTCAATGGCATACCGTATGCTACAGCTCCGACTGGGAGGGATCGATTCAAGGTAAGAGAAACGTCCTCAAAAGCAATCCCGTAACTAAATTCTTGAACTTGCCTTGGACATCTTGTAAGAATTTTCTTGCTTTGGTAAATTGTTAGATTAAATACTATTACACTAACGGTTTGTAATATATTCTACATTCAGAAAATTCTGTCCATTGTTGGATTTACTTTTATAAGAAACAGCGGTATTCTTCCAATGGCCACTATTGTCTTTAAATGTATCATAACATATACTCTTTGATAAATATTTCAGGCCCCTTTAGACCCACCAAAATGGATTGAAACATTTGAAGCTGTACAGAAAAACGTTGTGTGCCCGCAAGGTTATAATAATATTAAAAACATCGTAAATGCTCAACTTAAGGAAGATTGCCTTATCGCCAGTTTGTATGTACCAGATACAAACAAAACAGATTTACCAGTATTAGTGTTTGTTCACGGTGGAGCTTTTCAAAATGGTTTCGCTGACAGAAGTTCAGCCAGAAATCTAGTCCAGAGTAAAGACGTGATCGTCGCTATGATGAATTACCGTATTGGAGCTCATGGATTCTTGTGTCTCGGCACTCCTAATGCGCCGGGAAATGCGGGCATGAAAGACCAAGTAGCCTTTCTACGTTGGGTTCAAAGGAACATAGCATATTTTGGTGGAAATCCTAGTGAAGTTACTGTATATGGTAGTAGTGCTGGAGGCAGGGCGGTTGACTTACTGGTGATGTCAAAATTAAACGATGGTCTATTCAAATACATGATTGCTGATAGTGGTGTAACATTAGGCGCTAGTACGGTACAAGTAGATCCTCTGGAAAACGCTAAGACTTTTGCTCGTATGCTCGGATTCAATAACGTTGATGATATTGATGCTTTAGAAAATTTTTACTTGGACGCATCATACGAAACACTCACGTCTATAGACACGACAAAATTAAATGACTTTCTCTTTTCACCGTGCGTAGAACGAGATTTGGGCTACGAAGTTTTTCTTGATGAAAATCCATATCAAATTTTAAAGAAAGGAAACTATCGCAAAATGCCGCTGCTGTACGGTTTTACTGAATTAGATGGTACTTTTCGTTTAGGAGTCTTCGATGACTGGAAAAATGCTATGAACGAGGACATCACAGATTTCTTGCCCCACGATTTGGAATTCCCTTCTGAAGAAGTAAGAGACGCTGTAGTTAAGCAAGTTCGATCTTTCTACTTTGGCGACGAAGAAATAAATGATCAGAATATTTTATTATTTATAAATTACTTTACTGATACAATGTATGTTTATCCGATGCTGCGTGCTGTAAAATTACATTTGGAAGCTGGTCATGAGAATGTGTATTTGTACGAATATTCCTTCACGTCTGAAGAATCTTCAGTAGTACCACATATTAACAAGTCCGGAGCTTTTCATAGCGCACAAACGCGTGTTATATTAGACTTTAACGATGAAACATTAATTTCAGCAGAGTTTAAAAATATGAAAATAATAATGCGTGATATGTGGTACAACTTTATACAAAATGGGTATGTAAAAAAATCACTATTCTCACAACCTTTCTATCTACTTACAGAATTTTTAATTATGAATTGAAGAATAACAAATTAGGTATTATTGGTGTGTTCCAATAGCATTAAATTTTAGCTGACCGATTCTCAGTTAGTGAATAGGAAGGAAAGTTAGGAAAATCTTAAGAGTTTTTTACATCCATGAAATTTGAACGATATTAAAGCTATTTTTACCACGCTTTATATTAGCTTGGGTTGTATCTATGTAATGGAATCTTTGAGCATAAATTTGACCGATTTCCAGAAGTTCGATTAATTTGAAACTTTGCACACGTATTAAGGGCCGATGACAATGCAATAATTTAATAACAGTTTCCCAATATCAAATTTTCTACTTTTTAGTTCGATTAGCTATAAAAGCGTGGTTTTTTAGTTTTTTTAAACTATAATTGTTTTGTTTTCAGACAACCAGTCGCAAACGAATCAAAATACCCAGCTTGGCCTTCAACTCAACTGAACAATAAGGTTCTTATGTCCCTAAACAATACGATAGAAATGAAGCCTCTCGAACATCGAGCTTTGTTTTGGGACAACATTTATGAACAATTTTATAAAGAACCTATACCTCCTGGATCACATGCCTTAAACCTTAAGAATAATATAAGTTTTTTATTCCTAATACCTTTTTTAATATGTTTTAAATAGCAGAATACTGAAATATATGAATAGGTAATAAGATTTTTTATTATTACACAAAAATGTTAATTTCAATAAATAAAGCAGTTTTAATGACCTCATAATTAAAATGCAACCATTAATCAATGTGAAGAGAAATAAAATAATTTGTTGACACTAGTGTAGTCGGGCATTGCAGTGGAAGTACTTGTTCAGTTTTTGACATCATAGAACTAGTAGGGCTGGGCAAAAAACAACTTTTTTATTTCAAGGTCTAAAGCGTTTGTTATCAGTAGTGAAAACGACAATATTACCTCCATTCACTTCCTATATCAAATCCTCCTCCTGTATACACCTCTTATCCTATATATTTTCTAATTCCTTTTTGTGTGCCTCGAATCTTATCGCGAAGGTACTCTTGGCCAGTCAGAATTGAAAAAAACATTGAATCGTTCTGTTTAGGCTGAACATTAAACTCATATTTACTATTATTTTTATCGTAAAAATATTCTTTATAAGCATTTTACTTTATCTGTTTGAAGCGATTACTTCAAATCATATAATTTTGTTTTGTTATCAGATAAAATCCGATTTTGAAGTTGTCAATATTATGATGACTGGCAATTAGCTGTGTACTGGTATTTCATTCCATAATTACACTATGATTAAATTTATTCATCAAATCAACATAACCTTCACTATCTTACATTTACCTAAAAATAGTAGATATACAGTTGCTGGTAATTGATGAAATAGTTATGAAATGATTTCAATCCAATAAGAATTGCACCCCTTCTTATGAGGTAGCAAAAGATGATATATTAGAATAGTGGGTCTAATAAGTCTAATAAGTAATAAGACTAATAAGTCTAAATATATTAAATACTATGCGTAAAAGATCCATATTTACTGCATTATTTAACTGATCAAAGTTTTATTATTTGTAAATAATTACACAATAAATAAAGCTTGTTACAAGCTAGATATAGAAACAAAATTTTTGAAACAGTCATAGTTAAAATCATGCTGTTTTATTTTAAATATAAAACAGTTAATCAAGTTATTATAATGAATTATACCACAATCACGCTTTCGAGTCATCTAAAGATTGATTAGCTCAAAATTCGTTTTTATAACTGGAACTATTTAAGAGATATTATAATATAAAATGAATCACAAGTGTTAATAAGCGCATAGCTCGATAAGGGCTGAACCGATTTACATAATTCTTTTTTTAGAATAATCCTCGATATACGAGGATGATTTTCCAGTAAAAAAATGTAGGCGTAGTGTATAAAGTTTCGGGTAGGATAAGGACGGTGTGAACGAAGTCGTATTGGGCCGGCTAGGCTTTTTTATTTTTATTTATGCCTACCCCGGATCATTGACCGGGATCATTTTTTACATATAAATATTTACTTTATTCAATTAATCTCATTTGGACCGGCAAGTTAAAAAATAATTAAAACCTAGGAGTTCCAAAATTATATTTTACTAATTGGATTTCCAAAATGAGGATACTTACCAGTAGGTACAACTTTTTTAAAGTCAACTTAGAGCCAATATGTATGATTCACATGCATGATTGAACACAGATTAAAGATAGAGAACGATGATAAATAACATCCTAACGATGAAATTCATTTTTTGCTCTACGTTATACAAAAGGGGTCCGATAAAAATTGAGTAAGTCATCGCTTATCAATATTAGGAATTGATTATAATACAAATAGAGGAGGAGAGCTACAAAGTAGCATTGCACGATGTCTCTCGCCGCAGTACTGTGCCTCATCTTAGCGGTTTCACTTGTGGACAGTGCGGATGATAGAATAGTCATCACAGATCAAGGTCCCGTTCGCGGCTACCTGGCAAACGGCGTGTACAGCTTCTATTCCATCCCCTACGCTACTGTGCCCACTGGGGCTGACAGGTTCAAGGTAAGTCGATTTCTTTTAAATTTGTCATACCTTCTGAGAATTTTTCTTGAAATAAATATTGGTTCAATCAATGCTTTTGATTTTTTTTTAATTTTAGTATAATGCACACTGTTGATGTTTTATTTCAAAACTAGTAAAATATTTAGCTATGTAGTTAAACTTTAACTAATTAAAATTAACTTATATTTTATTCGTGCGATCAATTTGGAGATCCATTCACGAGTGTCCTTACATCATACAAATTAAACTTAATGCTAAACAATCAAAATGCTTACGAGTACTAAATAAACCTAACAATACAATTCCCGTGGGAAAATGATGGATGGAAGTACTGTGCTGAGCCAGCAGTTAGCCCAGCACTGAGGGTGACATAACTATGTATTGTATGTATGTATTTACAAAAGAAAAGTGTGTATATGTAATTTATTCCGTTATCTAGTTGCCATAACACAAGCTTCGGCTTAGCTTGGAACTAGATGGCGCTGTGTATAAATGTCCTAAAAATATTTATTCATTATTATTGTTATTATTTTAATGCCAAAAGTTACTTTTATTTAGAGGTTTGAATGAAATTAATACTCATCTAATACCAATTAATTTTTTTATGTTTATAAATTTATTGGGAAATATTAATTTACTATTACCGATTAAATTAACTAGTTTTATAGCTAAGCTATATTATTTTGTCTATTTGTATGTCTAGACATTAAGCATTATACGATTACTCTACACATAAGACGCTCGCTTTACTGTACAACCTTGTGAGAAATATGAATGAGACATTTTATTATACTATGTCGTAGTATTAAGACATACGGTTCGGTAACCCTTTTTTACTATACTAAAGTTTGTTATTAATAAAGAAAGCCTAGTTTTGACCATTGATGACGTGACAAATTTCGTAAGCACAAAATTTACATTCTTATGCTTTTATATTTTCAGGAACCACTGCCACCACCGACTTGGACAGAAGTTTTCAATGCTACCCAAGAAAAAGTACTATGTCCTCAAGGTGGAATGGAAATAGGTATTGGCGATGAGTTCCAAGAACAATGCCTCGTTGCTAGCGTGTTTACTCCTAACACTACAACTGGAAATTTATCAGTCTTTGTACATGTGCACGGAGGTGCATTTCATGTAGGACACGGAAACATTTTGACACCAAAATACTTAGTGAAAACCCAGAATATTATCGCAGTAAATTTCAACTATCGACTCGGAGCACATGGCTTTCTCTGTTTGGGTACAGAAGCCGCTCCTGGGAACTCAGGTATGAAAGATCAGGTCGCGTTACTGAAATGTGTTCAAAGAAATATTGCTTATTTTGGAGGAAACCCCAATGATGTGACTATATCTGGAAGCAGTGCTGGTTCGTCTTCCGTAGATCTCATAATGCTATCTAAATCAGCACAAGGTTTATTTAACAAAGTAATACCAGAGAGTGGGGCTAATGTGCAAGCATTTAGCGTTCAAACAAACCCGATCGAAAACGCAAAAAGGCATGCGAGGCAGTTGAATTTTAATAATGTTGACAACATCAAGGACCTAGAAAATTTTTATTTAAATACACCTCTTGAAGTCCTTGCATCTATCGATTTCATGGACCGTACCGATGGAATATCAACATTTTCACCGTGCGTTGAAAGGGATCTGGGACAAGCAATGTTTTTAGACGATAGCCCAATAAATATACTCAGGAGTGGAAACTATACTAAATATCCCATCCTATATGGAATAGCGGAGATGGAGGGCCTGATTCGTATTGACAAATTTGAAGATTGGAAAGACTTAATGAACAAAAACTTTGCTGATTTCTTGCCCCAGGACTTACGTTTTAACAGTGAGGATGAAAAAAACAGTGTTGCGGAAAAAGTTAAAGCGTTTTATTTCGGCAATGAGCAAGTAGGGAATCATAATGTTTTGAAATATGTGGACTTCTTCACCGATAATATGTTTGGGTACGCCACCCTTAGGTCGGCAAAGCTCCAAGGGGAAGCCGGAAATAATCGGTTATATTTATATGAATATTCCTTTGTTGACGAAGATGTTCCTTACATACCTCATACAAATGTAAGAGGGGCAGACCATTGTGCACAAAGCTATGCTGTTTTAGATTTATTAATTGATGAAAATTTAATTACTGATGAATACAAACAAATGAAGAGGGTAATGCGGAAAATATAGGGAAACTTTATAACCAGTGGGTATGTATTGCTGATACTACCAAACTAAAGTAGAATGCAAATTGTTTGCAAAAATAAACTAAATGTATGTTTATTAGATAATAACCATATCATATGTGCGAATGTATATTTAGCGCATTAAATGAATTTTATGCGTCTTCTTAACATTTTTACTACATAAAAATGTCACCAATATTAATTTACAATTAACGTCACGGAGTATTTATGGATGTCAATTCATGGTGAATTTCATGGTGGTTATTGTTTCAGGGAACCGATTCCAAGCAATTCAACGTTGCCGGCCTGGAGACCTATAACAGCTGACAATTTATCGTACATGTCTCTCAACAATACGTTGGTGTATAGGGATAGAATGATGTATGAACGAATGGTGTTTTGGGAAGAAATCTATGATCAATATTACCAACAACCTGCTCCTCCAAATCCTGAGAATAATAGTTCTGTTAGAATACATGCAACGTACATAGTTAGTATAATTTCGTTAATATGTTTCCTGCTTCTGTCCTAATTTTTGGTGAAAAAGTATAAATATTTCTAGATATTATGACAGAAACCCTAATACTATTTATTCATTTTCATGTTTTTGCATGTCTTTTTGTTAAAACCCCCACCGCTGGCCAGCCATAACGCTTATAAATAAAGACAACAAAATATTTGAAATGAGTTTTTTTAACCTACCGTTTACCTTTACTTTTTTTAGCTGCGTATTGAGGTTGAACTCTTCTACATAAATAGCTTATATAAATATTCTTTGCTAAATTCTTTATTTTGTTATAGACCTTTTAACGAATTCTGTGTTTAATTAATATACGATGGCCAATTTTTTTGGACAAGCCTTCCACGAATCCTTTTTAATATTTACTATGTGACGGATAAGCATCGTTCCTACAGAAGATTTTCTTTTGTTTGCCCATAATTTATATTTTTTTATTTGCAAATTCCTCATACAGATCGCCTTCAGTGTAGTAAAAAAGGAAAACCTTCTAAATTTTCCCGCCATCGGTTGCAAATGTTGATTATCTAATCAACAGTTGGTAATTACCACATGAAAAAAACCGGTCTCAAAATTTAGTCCAGAATAAAGACTTCTGATCTTACATAAAAGAAAAAACACGACATTTTGAACTTGCAAATTAATATATTCCCTGAAACAAAAAAAAAATTTGATGATCTTAATATAATGAAAAAATAAACAGTTTTAAAAGTGCTTATATCCATGAATTGATCTCAAAGATATTTTAACACAAATATTTAAACAAAACATTACATCATCATTATTACGATAGATCAGTATTTAACAACGTTTATTCAACATTCAAGAAAAGTTTTTCTAACAAATTTGTCATTTGTGAATGGTGATTGTGATAGTGAATTGGAGGTTGTCAAATTATTTTATATCGCTAAAATTACTATTGGACGCTTATCCACTACCAGGCTTCCTTACAGGCCAAAATTTCCACTTTGCCACTTCGAGCAGTAATTTGCACCTGTGCAGTAATTAACACGGTAAAAGATCTACCAATGGATAAAATAATTAATGTATTGTAATATTATATTCGATTTAATTAGATCCTTTACGCACTTACGAATTTTGTTATAAAATAGTGTAATATGCTGCCCCATGAAAGAGTTTGCTAAGTCAAAAGCAGACATACAGATGCTGTAATATAGTTTTATACCATGTCTTTGGATATCACTACTGGTCACCAAGTTACGTTTTGCGAAAATAAATTAAAAAATAAGATACTAACGATAAAAATTACCTCATGATGAAAATTTTTTTTCCTCCAATTACTGAAAACAGGAAAACTTAACGAAACGTCAAATCAAGCGCAGCACCAGACTAGTTAAAAAAAATATAGGTGGAATATCTTATCACTTATCTATATAAGGAAATTAGATGTTACAAATTAGCACTGCACGATGTCTCTCGCCGCAGTATTGTACCTTATCTTCGCGGTTTCACTTGTGGACAGTGCGGATGATAGAATAGTCAGCACAGATCAAGGTCCCGTTCGCGGCTACCTGGCAAACGGCGTGTACAGCTTTTATTCCATCCCCTACGCGAGAGTGCCTACTGGGGCTGACAGGTTCAAGGTAGGTCGATCTTTACCAAATTTCTTAGTTTTTATGTTTATATGTTTATTATAGTACTTCCTTAAGCATTTAATTATTTTCAGGAAGCATTGCCGCCACCGATATGGACTGAAGTTTTCAATGCAACCCAAGAGAGAGTTTTATGTTCTCAATCTGGACTGCAACTGGACACTGGCAATGGAGTCCGAGAACAATGCCTCGTCGCCAGCGTGTTTACCCCTAGTACTTACTACCAGTGATAATTTATCAGTTGTTGTATATGTTCCTGGGGGTGGATATCATAGAGGATTTGGAAACAACAGGACTCCAAAACACTTAGTACAAACACAAAATGTAGTCGCAGTAACATTTTATTACCGACTCGGAGCCCATGGTTTTCTTTGTTTGGGAACAGAAGTCGCTCCTGGCAACTCTGGTATAAAAGATCAAGTCGCGTTGCTGAAATGGGTTCAAAGAAATATTGCTAATTTTGGAGGTAACCCTAATGATGTGACCTTAGCTGGATACAGTGCTGGTTCATCTTCCGTAGATCTCATTATGCTGTCCAAATCAGCACAAGGTCTATTTAACAAGGTAATACCTGAGAGTGGAGCCAATGTTCAAGCGTTTAGTGTTCAAACTAATCCGATAGAGAACGCAAAGGCGTTTGCAAGACTGTTGAATTTCGATAATGTTGACACCATAAAAGACCTGGAAAATTTTTATTTAAATACTCCTCTTCATTTTCTTACGTCAGTTGATTTAATAGGGCGTACAGATGGAATTACATTATTTTCACAGTGTATCGAAAGAGATTTAGGACAGGGAAGGGTTTTTAGATGATAGCCCTGTAAACATTATTAATAGTGGAAACTATACTAAGTATCCCATACTTTATGGAATAACGGAGATGGAGGGCCTTATAAATATTGGCAAATTTGAAGAATGGAAGGAGTTAATGAATAGTAATTTTGCTGATTTTTTGCCCCACGATTTACGTTTTGATAGTGAGGAAGAGAGGGACTTTGTTGCGGAAAAGGTTAAAACGTTTTATTTCGGAGACGAGCAAGTGGGGAATCATAATGTTTTGAAGTATGTGGACTATTTCAGTGATTGTATGTTCGGCTATGCTACGCTCAGATCGGCAAAGCTCCAAGGGCAAGCAGGAAATAACCAGTTATACTTGTATAAATATTCCTTTGTTGACGAAGATGTGGATTACGTTCCTCATACAAATGTACAAGGGGCAGGCCATTCTGCACAAACGCATGCTATTTTAGATACGCCTGATGAAAATTTAATAACTGAAGAATACAGAGAAAAGAAAAGGATAATGCGGGAAATATGGGGGAACTTTATAACCACTGGGTATGTACTGTTGATACAGTTGAACTAGCATAAATCTAATCCCCGAATTGTTTGCCAAAATGAAATAAACGTTTTATTATTGGAAAATTAGAAATTGCGTGCACTACAAACAGAATCTTTTATATTGTGGAATTATATAAAAGACTAGCTGACCCGTTTCCACTTCGTTAGGCATAATGTTAAAAATCTCTTATTTATAGCCTATGATACTCAGCAATAATTATAATTTCTAATTTCTATTGGTAAAATTTATTTTTAAAATCGGTTCCGTAGATCCCGAGATTACCCCTTACAATTTAACAAACATTCCAACTATACTTCTTTATTAGTATAGATGAATTTAAGCGTCACCAATAATAATTTTAGCTACTGTGTAAGTCTGTTTATTTTTAATGTCTTTCAAGATGATGATTGATTGGTATTATAAAGTTACGTTAAAACAAGTATAAAATATTTTCTCAGGTCCCTTGAGAACTATGTTTTTAACAGGAAAATACCTCTATTTTAATATATTTCTTCCTTTCAGCGAACCAATTCCAAGCAATTCAACGTTGCCAGCCTGGAGACCTATAACAGCTGACAATTTATCGTACATGTCTCCCAACAGTACGTTGGTGTATAGAGATAGTATGCTGTATGAAAGAGCGGTGTTTTGGGAACAAACCTATGACAAATATTACCATTACCCGGCTCCTCCGAATCCTGAGTTTAATAGTTCTGTTAGAACACATGCGACGTACATATTTAGTATAGTTTCGTTAATATGTTTTCGGCTATTATCGTAAATACTTTTTAAAGTAGTATTTAAATTACTGTATACAATACTGGTAATTAAAAGCCACATTCCTTCCTCTAGTTCCTTCACATTCCTTTAGTTTTAGGTCACGATCAACCTCATAATCAGCAGGAACCCATAATTATTAAATAAGAAGAACTTGGGATGCAAATGGACTAACGTTATGAGGTATAAATGTCTAATGAATTTATCTATTGAATATCTAGTTTTATACTAATAAAATGTTAACGCCTTAAAATTTTCAATTATTTTTTTTATTTGACATTTGCTAAGTTAATTTTGCAATTATAATTAATTAATTAAAATTCAAAAGGGTTTTTTAAATACGTAACAGTTGGTGGTACATAATATTAATCATTAATTTCGTTACTCTTTCGATTTAGTTTTTACCTTTAACGGAATATATAACGAAATTTTGCGTTTACCTTTAACGGAATCTACATGGGGCACTAATGTTCTAGGATAGTAAATAATAAAAAAAGTTTGATGTTACAATTAAAAGTTTTTCAAATTTAAAACTCAAAAAATAATCAATACTCAAGTAAAGTCGAAAATTATAATCAACATTTTATTAATTCATTTTGATTAAAATTGAATTTTTATATTTTTATACACCTTATTTAAATATCTAAACGATTTGTGTCGGTGCCGTATGTGTCATAATGTGTCCGAAAAATAGTCTATACTATCTTGGGAGCCTGGGTTTATTTATATGTCAAACATCTCATTATGAAAAATAATTATTATTGTTATTATTATTATTTTAAATTTGGCACAGTTAAAGGCAAAAATTACATAACGTAGTAATGATTGTTAATATTTTTTTCCTTATCTAATATCGAATGAATATGAATCGTCAGTAGACAAGGCTGCTCGCTGATTGATATAAGGAAAGTCAATTAGAACTAAATTACTTTTAGTACTTGAAGGACACTTATTCAAATATCCCCTCTTTGATTTGTATAGGTCGCGTCATTTATGTTTAGCGCTGGACGAGAATAGCTGCGCAGCGGTAGAATCGTGCTCGTAATTGACGTATGGGTGCGAGAAAGACAACACGACTGGGACAACCAATCAACGCTCGCGCACCCGACGATCACGCGCCGCGCGCGCCGCGCCGTTGCCTCGATACCTTATTTTTGACTTCTGCGCAGGTTTCGTTCAGCGCTAAAGATTCGTGACGCGACCTATACTATGTTATTCCCTCTTGTAGTTAATAATATGATAAACAAATAGTAAGTATACTGAACATATCGCTGACTATTCTACGTGAGTGCCAGTGACTCCTGGCCGCTGCAATGAGACCGAACAAACTAAATAAATAACTATAAAAATTCTTAGTATATAGCAATATCCCAAATAGGTTACCAATTTCGCGTTACTGAAGCTCTGCTTTAGAAAACAGATTCAAAATGATGAAAGCAAAAATGACAGATAAAATTCTAATGATGAATTTCATTTTTTGCTCGTTTCATTAAACAACCAATTACAAGATAATATAAACATTAAGTGAGTAGCGTTATCGCTTATCTATTATAAGGAAATTCATTGTATTACAAATAGTGGCAGAGGGCTACAAAGTAGCATTGCACGATGTCTCTCGCCGCAGTACTGTGCCTCATCTTAGCGGTTTCACTTGTTGACAGTGCGGATGATAGAATAGTCAGCACAGATCAAGGTCCCGTTCGCGGCTACCTGGCAAACGGCGTGTACAGCTTTTATTCCATCCCCTACGCTACAGTGCCTACTGGGGCTGACAGGTTCAAGGTAAGTCTACTCTCTTAAAATAATTGAAATTCAAAGTATCTTCCCAAATTACTGCTTCTTTGTGAGAATTGTACACTTATTGCTACGATAAGTATATTAACACATTTAATATTAAAAATATCTTAACTTTTATATTATGATAATTTGAAAATTTACATTCGCAATCTAGCTTATGAGAATTTTGTTTATTACCCATCGTACTATAACAATAGTAAAAGTATAACAATAATCTATACTATTATACAGGGCGTAGAAGATCGAAAATTTAGTGGGTGCATTCAGACAATTATTCTAAAGTTCCATAAAAAATAGAATTCAATTTCGTCCATCAATGATATTATATTAAATAGATATGTTATAAGCGCAAATTTTTGAAGACGCAAAGACATCCTAATTAGGACGTCTTATCCTTAGGTGATTGGCTGCCCGTGCATTCATTCATTCAACTGACAAAACTATAGATAGTTTCCTTGTTGGTTTTATCATTTATCTCTTTTCTATAGTTTTGACTTGTATGTATGTGTGCTGTCGCTACTGTGCGGAACACTTTTTTACGATGATTTGTATGAGTAATAGTATAACATTTATAATCAGAATCGAAATTTTATACTTATTTTCTAACCCTTGTATAGAATTAGTTTTGCCTACGATAAGTGTCACTTACGATACCTAAGTGTCACTTATATTGCGTGTTTACGTCGAGTTTCAAGATTACACTCGAAATTATGATTGATCTATCTAAAGGAAAAGTACTACTCAGTAAGTTATTGAGCGATTCAATTATTTATAAATATAAAAGAATTATTAATAAAAAAAAACTCCAGGTGGACTATGTACTATGAAGTCGCTAAGGCTACAGTATATTATAATATAATTTTTATATTATTAAAACTAGGCAAGTCAGTTTATTTTTGTTTTTCATAGATTAATTTCAGGCTGACCATTAAGTCGACGTCATTATCTTTAC
>JADANM010006423.1:2945252-2993802 GCA_026213755.1 Eurema hecabe
ATATCAATACCTAGAATTTTATGACTCACTTATCCCATACCAATTAATATTGATCATAAATCTATTTATGGCTCATCTACACCTATTTCTGAGGGTGTTCGATGAAACCTTTACTTGAACAAGTTTTTTCCTGGAGCCAGAATAATTTAGTCTAATTTAATCTCACGTGGACACAAATCTGAGCGTATGCCGCTAAAAAGTCACTCCATGTAGTTTCAGCTCGATTCCAGGGCTTCCTCCTATTCTTCAGACAGTATCGGCATATTTGATCTCACCATCTCGAATGACGTTCAATTATGCAGGAAGACTAGGCCAAGTTACCATCCCAAAGAATTGGAGTGCTCCGCAGAGTAAGACGGTATTTTTGAGCCTATCTAATAAACATGAAATTACCTTCTTAAAATTATCTTCGTGTGACTTACGCATCTGCTTAAAGTGACGGTAAAAAAAGAATGACAATAAAAATAAAATAGACGTAATTTATTTTTTAGTCGTTGTAAAATAAACCAAGTATTATAATATATAAGCAGATTAAAAACAGAAAAAGATTGAGTGAGTATCTTATCGCTTATCAATATCAGGATTTCATACAAATAGAGGCGAAGGGCTACAAAGTAGCATAACACGATCTACGATGTCTCTCGCTGCGGTACTGTGCCTCATACTCACGGTTTCACTTGTTGACAGTTCGGATGATAGAATAGTCAGCACAGATCAAGGTCCCGTTCGCGGCTATCTGGCAAACGGCGTGTACAGCTTTTACTCCATCCCCTACGCTACAGCGCCTACTGGGGCTGACAGGTTCAAGGTAAGTCGACTTTTAATAACTCTATCATACTAAGAATTAAGTTTTTTTGAAATAAAATAATTTAGTTTTAAACGTTATATTAGATAATAATTACTCTAATTACTCGTTCTAAAATTCATGTTTTTGCTTCCTTTGATGAAAATCCACAGACTAGCCGGCCCCTATGGCTGTATGTATGCTAAGTCTCGAACAAATATCATAAGCACGATTTGGAACATGACGCAGGGGTAGTGGTCGCTACTGTTTTTCAACTCAAGTTTCCAATCAAATTAGTTCAAAAACTGATTTCTGTCGGAAGATACATAATATATTTGGTTTTCTTCGCATGCTTATAAATATCCGACATCTTATTAATTAAGTTTTTAATTTCACATTTTCAGGAAGCTTTGCCACCCCCAACATGGACGGAAGTTTTCAATGCTACCAACGAGTTTCTATTGTGTCCCCAAGCTGGTTTGCAAGTAGGCATTCTCGTCCAAGAACAGTGCCTCGTCGCTAGCGTATTCACTCCTAATACTACCAATGAAAATCTATCAGTCGTCGTGTACGTTCATGGAGGTGCCTTTATAATTGGATATGGAAATATGTTTACTCCAAAACACTTAGTTGAAAGCCAGAACGTAGTCGCAGTAACTTTTAACTACCGACTCGGAGCCCATGGCTTTCTCTGTTTGGGAACAGAAGCCGCTCCTGGCAACTCTGGTATTAAAGATCAAATCGCGCTACTCAAATGGGTTCAAAGAAATATTGCTAATTTTGGTGGTAACCCCAATGATGTGACAATAGCTGGATACAGTGCCGGTTCATCTTCCGTAGATCTTATGATGTTGTCTAAATCAGCCCAAGGTTTATTTAACAAAGTAATACCAGAGAGTGGAGCCAATGTACAAACGTTTAGCGTTCAAACGAACCCGATCGAAAACGCAAAGTGGTTTGCGAGACAGTTGAATTTTACGAATGATGAAAATATCAAGGACCTAGAAAATTTTTATTTAAATACTCCTTTGGAAGTTATTACAACGCTCGATGTTGAGAGCCGTACAGATGGAATATCAACATTTTCCCCGTGCATCGAAACGGATTTAGGACAGGAACGATTCTTAGAAGATAGTCCAGTAAATATACTCAGTAGTGGAAACTACACTAAGTATCCCATGCTATATGGAATAACGGAGATGGAGGGACTTATTAGTATTGCCAGATTTGAAGAATGGAAAGACTTAATGAATAAAAATTTTTCAATTTTCTTGCCACATGATTTACGTTTTGACAGTAAGGAAGAGAGATACAGTGTTGCGGAAAAAATTAAAAAGTTTTATTTCGGTAACGAGCAAGTGGGGAATCATAATGTTTTGAAGTATGTGGACTACTTCACAGACGTTTTGTTCGGGTACGGCACGCTAAGGTCAGCAAAGCTCCAAGGGAAAGCAGGAAATAATCAGTTATACTTATATAAATATTTCTTTGTTGACGAAGATGTGGATTACGTTCCTCATACAAATGTACGCGGTCCAGACCACAGTGCACAAACGCACGCTGTTTTAGATTCACGTAACGAAAGTTTGATAACTGAAGAATACAGACAAATGAAAAGGATAATGCGAGACATATGGGGAAACTTTATAAAGACTGGGTATGTATTGGTGCCATAATTGCAAGAATAAAATAAATTTAAAAAGTTTATTTATTAGACAGTTTTCCAGTTTTAGCACTAGAGTGCATTATGCGGCATAATGTTTGTTGATTAAAATTTTTTCATATATTAAATGTTTGTATTATCATAAGTAATATCAATCATTTAGTGCAAAAAAAGACCTAGATGAAATCTTGATTTTTTTATATTGACTTACTTGACTTATTTTCCTGTGTCCCCTTGGTGGGGCAGAGGGCGTCCACAATGCGCCGCCATCCCGTTCTGTCTACGACGTCCCGTTTGACTTCGCTCCAGGTCTTGCCGATTGCCTTCGCTTCGTCAATGATAGTCCGCCGCCAAGTCTGCTTAGGACGTCCACGTTTACGTTTCCCTTGGGGATTCCAGTCTAGGGCTTGCCTCGGGATATGTCCTGGATCCCTTCGGAGAGTGTGTCCTATCCAGCTCCACTTGCGGCGTTTGATCTGTTTGTCGATCGGGACTTCACTGCATCTTTCCCAGAGGTGTTCGTTCGATATTTTATTGGGCCAGTATATCTTGAGGATTCTGCGAAGGCATCGGTTTACGAAGACCTGAAGTTTGCGAGAGATGTCTTTAGTCACCTTCCAAGTCTCACACCCATATAGCAGTACGGTCTTGACGTTGGACCGGAATATCTTGAGCTTCACTCTCCGTGTCAGCTTACGAGACTGCCATATGGGCCGGAGTTGTGCGAAGGTGGCTCGTGCTTTGGTGATCCGCGAAGTGACGTCTTCTTCGGTTCCGCCAGTCTCAGACACGCAGCTGCCAAGATAGCAGAATTTGTGGACTCGTTCAACTGTCTCTGCGCCAATCATCAACGGGACGGAACTTGTCGAGCCGCACCTCATTTCCTGTGTCTTCTTGGCATTGATTTTTAGTCCCACCTTTGCAGCCTCCATGCGTAGGTCGTCCAGTTTATCCTGCATATCTGCACGAGTGTGACTTAAGAGGCATATATCATCGGCATAATCTAAATCCTCGAGGATGCTCCCTAAGCCCCACTCAATGCCGCGGCGCTTTTTTGCAGTTGTGTTATTTAGAATGCCGTCAAGGACGATTAGGAAGAGCAACGGTGAGAGCAGGCATCCCTGTCTTACTCCGGCTTGTACCACAATATCCTCTGAGATGAGCCCATTGTATGTCACTCTACAAGAATAATTCTTGTATAGGGCTTTGGTGAGATTAATTAGCTTCTCAGGGACACCGATCTCGTGTAAGCGAGCCCAGATGCTGTCCCAATTAACCATATCAAAGGCTTTTTCGAAATCTACAAAAGTCATGTACATCTCCCTTTGCCATTCTGATGCCTGTTCCAATATGATACGGAGAGTGCTGATTTGGTCTGTGCATGACCTACTGGGGCGGAATCCTGCTTGTTCCCTGCGGATTAGAGGGTCAACTGCCCCTGACAACCTGTCCAGAATTATCCTGCAGAGTACTTTGGATGGGATCGAGAGCAGGGTTATACCTCTCCAGTTGCTGCATTGGCTGAGGTCACCCTTTTTCGGCACTGTGATAAGAAGGCCTTTATTCCAGTCATCCGGAAGCTGTTCCTCTTGCCAAATACGTTGTAACAGGGGTGTTAAAGCATGTGCAGCTGTAGTCAAATCGGCTTTTAGCATCTCTGATGTTACGAGATCGGCTCCTGGGGCCTTGCCATTTCCAAGAGTGCGAATGGCGCGAAGTACTTCGTCTCGAGTGGGTGGTGAGCAATTTATTTCCAAATTTTGCTGGGGCGTAGTATAATTTTGCGGGTGTCTGGGGTTGTCTGCAATGCGGAATAAATCCTGGAAGTGTTCCTGCCAGCGTCGTAATTGCCCCTCCGATGTCACAATCAGCTGGCCCTCCTTGCTCTGTAATGGTTTTATCCTTGCTCTTTGTTTCTCTGTGAGAGTTTTCGTAGCTTTGTACAAATCTTTCAGATTACCAGTGTCCGCTGTAACTTGAGCACCATCCGCAATACCATCAGCCCATATTCTTCTATCACGTCGAGTGCTACGATAGATTTTCTTGCGAATCTGTTGGTATTGTCCTCTGAGATCTGATTGTTCGTTTTCATCACTTGCGGCAATAAGTTTCAGGTGTAGCTCACGTCTTTGTCCGATGAGGTCCCACGTTTCTTGTGACATCCAATCCTTTCTATTGTGTGTTTTATGTCCTAGGACCGCGGAGCTGGTTTCTGTGTAGACCATTTTTATGCGGTTCCACTCCGCGTCGACAGAAAGAGAGGAGTTTGTATCAAGAGCAGCAAATCTGTTTCTGAGCTCTAACTTGAAATTTTCTTCGATGTTTGTGTTCTTCAATTTGTTGACATCGAAGCGGCGGCTAATTCTTTTTATATTGCTAGACGTGCACGACGTTGACAGTTTGAGTCGTACTTCTGCAACAACGAGGTGATGGTCACTGTCAATATCTGCTCCTCTGCGGTTTCGCACGTCTAACAGGGATGATCGCCATTTCGAGCTCAATGCCAGGTGGTCGATTTGATTCTTGGTGACGCCATCGGGTGAGTTCCAGGTGTATTTATGGTGATTTCCATGAATGAACAGTGTTCCTCCGATGGTTAAGTCATTGTTCTGGCAGAACTCCAAGAAACGTTCACCATTCTCGTTACGCACTCCTAGCCCGTGCTTGCCCATATATCTCTCATATCCGGCGTTGTCACAACCAATCTTAGCGTTTAAGTCTCCCATGACGATGACTATGTCCTGTTTGCGGATGTTCTCGAGCGTAGCGTTTAGTGCACTATAGAAATCGTCTTTGAGCTCCTCGCTTGCGTTATTGGTCGGCGCATAACATTGGACAACGCTAATTTTCCGGGCCTTTGTATAGAAGCGGGCTGTGATGATTCGGTCTGAGATTGGTTTCCAGTCCATAAGTCCTCGTTTCGCTACGTCAGTAATTAGGAAGCCAACGCCATATTCTCGCGTGTCCTCTTCATCTTCTTTTCCAGAATATAGCAGTGTGAGTCCTCTTGACGTTCTCAGTTCTCCGAATCCGTTTCTGCGAACTTCACTGAGGCCGAGTATTTGCAATTTGTATCTAAGCATTTCTGCTTCTACTTGTGCCAAACGGCTATCGTCGCTTAGTGATCGCACATTCCAGTAAGCAATTCGTGTCCGAGTTTTCAAGCCAAAGGTCGTCGGTATTAAATCGGTCCGGTTTTGCATTGTTTCGGTTTCAAGAATCGTTTTAATTTGGGTAAGCGAGTGATTAGCCCACTATACCCTAGCCCATTGGTGGGGTTGCCACCTTAAAGCCTACGGGCAGGCTTGGTTTTATTCGGGTGTCCTCCCTAGTGAGATGATTCTGTTTTAAGGCGCAGAATGCTCGCCTTTCGCCCTGCATCCTCAGCTCATCTGCATCTCCTCGGGGCGGTCGCGCTTAGCGCGGATGCAGCAGTTTCCAGAGGGACGAGCGTGGACGTGGATGACTCGGACTGGCTAGGGCTCTGCTTGTTGGTGTCCCGCCACTTAACACCGCAGATGGCGTCTTGGTATTTTATAGGCAATGCTGTTCTCACTATTAGCGATTCCCACCAAGGCCAGACCCTAGCTTCCCCCCCTTTCATTTTTTTATATTATATACTTTTAAAGATCCGTGAACGAATAGTGAAACCCTTTCTTAAATTCATTCACGAGAACGTGTGATAAAGAAATGCAAAACTTTTGTTTAAAATTTTATGGAAACGGTAAGGTCAATTCAACTCGTGTTAAAAATAGTATACCGCTTATTTTTTAATTTACATATTATTGGTTATTGGTAATTTGATGATGATTTTCTTTAACTTAACTACTCTGTAATTAATGTATAGATATATTAACATAATATATTACGTATTTCAAAGAAGTCACATATATTAATGTGTAATATGGAGTCGGTATGGTTATTATAATATGTATAAATACATGCCTTTAAGTGCGTTAAATTCTATGTGATATTTTCTGAATTACCATTTTCTTTGATTTAACAGTTATACTTTGTCTTTTCAGGGAACCCATTCCAAGCAATTCATCGTTACCAAGCTGGAGACCTATAACAGCCGACAATTTATCGTACATGTCTCTCAACAGTTCGTTGGTGTACGGAGATAGAATGATGTATGACAGAATGGTGTTTTGGGACCAAATCTATGATAAATATTACCAACAACCTGCTCCTCCGAATCCTGAGAATAGTAGTTCAGTTAGAATTCATGCGCAGCACATACTTAGCATACTTTCGTTTGTATGTTTTCTACTATACTCATAAATTATTATTAAGATAATAAAAACATTAAAGATAAAAAAAACCACATCAAAAGAGTGTTTTATTCTTCCTGTTTGTGCGTTCCTCAAGACTAGAAGTTCCAAAGTTATACTGTATACTAAAAGTTGAAGAGAAACATTTCTTGTATGCACGAGGGCAAATTAGTTGCAAACTTTTAAATTTTTTTTTCATATAAATTCAGTAAAATCGGTCAAATGTTGACGCCTTATAAGCTCTTCAAAAATTGACAGTCCAATATTTGCTGAGACTTTTAAGTTCAAAATTAGAGAAATAAAATTAATACGTGTCCTTAATTTATACTAATATTATAAATGCGAAAATAACTCTGTCTGTCTGTCTTTCCATCACGTTGAAACTTTTTATAATTTTTCGGTTTCACGGCCAAACCGCTGAACCGATTGTAATGAAATTTGGTACACAGATGGTCTAGATCTTGAGAAAGAACAGAGGCTACTTTTTAACTAGAAAAAAAAGGTTAAAAGAGGGGAAGGGGGGGTCAAAAGGGGGAGTCGCGGGCAGCAATAATATTATACACCTGACAGCGCGTGACGACTTTTTTTACTCTTTTACTAATACTATATAGATTTCGCCGAATTTTTACTTTGCATTAACTGTTAAGTTTAGGAAAAATATATTAAATAAAAATAATCAGTGTTAGGGCCAGTGCGAAACTATTATATAGGCAAGGTGTGTGGTGCAAATCATCATAGTTCTAACAGATAACTATCTTCGTGT
The DNA here is from genome assembly GCA_026213755.1 of Eurema hecabe. Classification (NCBI taxonomy): domain Eukaryota; kingdom Metazoa; phylum Arthropoda; class Insecta; order Lepidoptera; family Pieridae; genus Terias; species Terias hecabe. The sequence goes on from JADANM010006423.1 coordinate 2,952,737, forward strand.
TATGCATCCGCTGACTGATGCATCTGCTCGAGTAATGGTTTATAAAAAATAAAGAGGATACTTAAAATAATAACGATTTAATTTATATTTTTCTCTTCCTTGGATAATTGGATTTATGATAATAAATAAACACTATCTTATCACTTATATATCAGGAGTAACAAATGTTACAAATAGACACAGATGTCTACAAAATATCATTGCATGAGCCGCGATGTCTCTCGCCGCAGTACTGTGCCTCGTCTTAGCGGTTTCACTTGTGGACAGCACGGATGATAGAATAGTCAGCACAGATCAAGGTCCCGTTCGCGGCTACCTGGCAAACGGCGTGTACAGCTTTTACTCCATCCCCTACGCTACAGCGCCTACTGGGGCTGACAGGTTCAAGGTAAGTCGACTTTTGTTAACTGTATAAAACAGAGAAGTAAGTCTTCTTAAAAAAATCGTTCTAAACGTATTAGATAATAAATTAAAAACACATTACGTTCTTTTTTTTTGAAATATTTTCTTATAACGTTTTCTGGTACGTTTCTTATAATCCATTTAAATTAACCATGTTATTATCATTAAAAGTAATTTGAACTAGCATAGGTTTACGATACATATAATCTAGTTATACTATTTTTATCGACGATTTACTTTTAATCAAATGATAATTTTGTCTGGCATCAAGCTTTTCATTAGCGATTTTGAAGATAATTTACTATAAGCGTATTATCCAGCTGTTAAATTACGTATCAATAAAAATACTAATGAGATTTTCTTTGTGATTTGATTGTGACTGTATATATAAATATACTACTTAAAATAATTAATTAGTACCTCGATAGACTGACAACATCATTACTCTTCTTTTAGCTTCGCTGTATTCTAAATGAAGTAGACAGACAACAATTTTCATATGTGTCTGAATGGGTCTCAAAGACGGGATCATTTCGGGATATTATATTTTAGGTTTATTCATTAATATACACGCTGCACCGGAATCCGTTGGGGCCAGGATACTATATATGTAGTATAGTTGACGTAGCTTTAAGCTTGAATAATATGTATTGGTTACGATTATGGGAGACACAATTGCAGATTTCGAAAATTCCCTTTATATATATTTTATTCGAAAATGCTTTTAAGACGAGAATATTCTTAACATTCTGTATACGAGTAAAAGTTGAAGGATTTACAATATTATGTCTTCATTAGTAGTAAAAAATAAATAGGGACGAATCGGTATAACAAGGTCAATGTTCCATCTCTTTGCCATTAAAAGACCATGTAAGAACTATGAATATGATATATGATATATCATATAATATGATTTATGAACATGCGCGTTTTAATAACACATGATGTTGATTTCATTTTCTCTAAACTCTAGCTTAAAAATACGTTTAATTCAAAAGCAAACTTCAATCAGAAAGGTCTAGTTTTTTTTTAATTATAAACCATTGCGAACATTTTTAACCTTTTGAATTTGATACTTGCAGGAAGCTTTACCACCACCAACATGGACAGAAGTGTTCAATGCGACTCAAGAAAGAATATTATGTCCTCAATCTGGCATGCAACTAGAAACTGGTAATGGGGTCCAAGAACAATGCCTTGTCGCTAGCGTGTTCACTCCTAATACTACCACTGGAAATCTATCAGTCGTCGTATACGTTCATGGAGGTGCATTTCATATAGGATTTGGAAATATGTTAACCCCAAAACACTTAGTTGAAAGCCAGAACATAGTCGCAGTAACTTTAAACTATCGACTCGGAGTACATGGTTTTCTCTGTTTGGGAACAGAAGCCGCTCCTGGGAACTCTGGTATAAAAGATCAAGTAGTGTTGCTTAAATGGGTTCAAAGAAATATTGCTAATTTTGGAGGTAACCCCAATGATGTGACAATAGCTGGATACAGTGCTGGTTCATCTTCTGTAGATCTCATAATGCTGTCTAAATCAGCACAAGGTTTGTTCAACAAAGTAATTCCAGAGAGTGGAGCCAATGTGCAAGCATTCAGCGTTCAAACTAACCCGATTGAAAACGCAAAATGGTATGCGAGTCTGTTGAAGTTTGAGAATGTTGACAACATCACGGATCTAGAAAATTTTTATTTAAATACTTCTCTGGAAGTTCTAACATCGGGCGATAATATGGGTCGTCCATTTGCACCGTGTATCGAAAAGGATTTAGGAAAGGAACGATTCTTAGACGATAGTCCAGTAAATATACTCAGAAGTGGAAACTATACTAAGTATCCCATCCTATATGGAATAGCGGAGATGGAGGGCCTTATTAATATTGCGCTATTTGAAGCATGGAAAGACTTAATGAACAAAAACTTTGCTGATTTCTTGCCCCAAGATTTACGTTTTGACAGTGAGAAGGAGAGGAACAGTGTTGGGGAAAAGGTTAAAGCGTTTTATTTCGGAAACGATCAAGTGGGGAATCATAATGTTTTAAAGTATGTAGATTTCTACACTGATTCTTTGTTTGGGTATGCCACGCTGAGATCGGCAAAGCTCCAAGGGCTAGCTGGAAATAATCTGTTATACTTATATAAATATTCTTTTGCTGACGAAGATGTGCCTTACATACCTCATACAAATGTACGAGGGGCAGGCCACTGTGCACAATCAGATGCTGTTTTAGACTCGCCTAATGAAAATTTAATAACCGAAGAATACAGAGAAATGAAAAGGGTGATGCGGGAAATATGGGGGAACTTTATAAGCACCGGGTATGTATCGCTGATACTATTGAACTAATTCTTACGATAATAAAGTACATGTATGATTATTAGAAAAATTATAACGTACGCGCTTGTATCTAAATTTTTTATAACAGCTGGATTATTGAAGGTATATTTCGAGCGTCTCTTTCAAATTTGTTGAGCATAAAATAACCAAAGATCATTTCTCTTATTTATTACGTGTATAAATTGTTTCAAGGCACGCAAGAAATATAAGTTTTTAAGGTTTAAGGTGTTTGTTTTAACGGTACGTGTTTGTTTAGGGAAATTTGTATTAACAGTAATAACAGTAAGTCTGTCTTTTCAGGGAGCCGATTCCAAGCAATTCAACTTTTCCAGCCTGGAGACCTATAACAGCTGACAATTTATCGTACATGTCTCTCAACAATACGTTGGTGTATAGGGACAGAATGATGTATGAACGAATGGTGTTTTGGGAAGAAATCTATGATAAATATTACCAACAACCTGTTTCTCCGAATCCTGAGAATAATAGTTCCGTCAGAATACTTGCACCTTACATATTGAGTACACTTTCGATGTTATGTTTTGTATTATTAACACTGTAAATGCTGGAGAAAGTATTATAAATCCTAAATAATATATAAAAATGAAAAACCTTACCAACTTATTGTTTTATTCGTGTTTGTGCATTCCCTTTTGTTATAGGCCTAATAGGCTTGAAATTGACCACTATCTGGAGTTTTTTAACCCAAAATTTTAGCTTATTTTTGCGTTTAGTCACTCACACACTGAAAGTATATTAAAAAAACTTATTTGAAACTCAATCTTCTATTCATGTGACATATAATATATTGACGCCTCACAAGTTTCGATTCTAAATTTTTGTCATTCATGTTTGCCAAGTTAATTAATTTCCTACTTATGAAAATATATTGGTATGGCTAGTTCCTAACAATATGAAGATAAGATAAATTTTGGTTGACATTCAGTAAATCATTCTGAATAAGTGTGTAATATGTAAGTATAACTATAAACATTGGATTTCAATTGTGATCTAAAAAATTTTTTGTGCAGTAATTTATTACTTACTGAAGTAAATAAAGCTATGAAGTATAAAAAATAAAAATACGGCAATGTATTTACGTTATTACACGTACGACGTACGCGACATACATCAGTATGTCTACTAGGATGTGAAATAAATTTAAAACATCAAATAACTTTCAAAAATTTTCGTTTGGATCGAGCCATTTAATCTACGTATTGATCTTGACGAATACTTTAAGCCCTGTATATAAAAATGTATAGTTTGTAAAGGGACTCGAAAACACCGCATGAGGAAGCAGATTTCACAGGATAATTTTGTAGACAGAAATTTCCTACAAAAACTCACTGTGCTGGACTGCCAGTTGTGAAGATGGTGAGAGAAGTAATTCAACTAGTGCAGTAAAGTGATGGTAAGAAGGGGCAGGTTTAATCCGAACAACTCTCCAAAGCACTCTCCGTGATAGCAGAATCCTTCAAGAGTGTAACGTCTCTCTACAGTGCCTGCCAAGAGAATCAAGCCTATCCATCCGGTATTGTTTACCATCAGAAATGCCTAATGGTGATAAGTTTTGGCTACGATTTGAAGTTATCATTTATTTACGGATGGAATAGCTTTATTTAGAGAAATATACTTAACGTTGAGCATTAACATACAAACATACTTCAAACAATTTTAATGACTTAATCTAATTTTTCATTTTTATTTTCTATTATCATGACAAAACCTGTATTCTGTATTCTTATCATCATATTAATTAAAATTACTATCTCCTTATCAAACCCCTTCATATCACTACCTAAAACTTTACTGAGTCACCTTTTCCCAGAAGTAAATGTTTTGAGGGTGTAATTAACATTGACCAAATATTTTATAAGTCTAGTTGGCTTAACCGTACCTATTTATTAATAGTGGCCTGATCCTGCAGCAGAATGGTCTATGTTATTTTAGTAGATAGAAAATATTGTGTGCATTTGTCTACTAAAGGTCATTTTTCACTGTGAGATTGAACTGACCAGTTTTCCTATTGATACCTATTTATAAATAACATCAATCTTTATAATATTCTGTCTGTCTTCGATACTACTTGAAAAGATAATTTCTGTAGCTCTTTTCAACTCTCAGAAAGTACTGGTTCGAATTGAAAAACATATTTTTGTATTGAATGAATTGAATTATACCATCATGTTGTTAATTATTGAAGCGAAGCGTCAGCGAAAAGTGTTGCAAAAACTGGGATAATCGTTCATATTTGTGGATGCCCATACGTGCGCTGCCTAAGCGCTTCAAGATACCCAATAAAATATATAAAAGTATTTTTACCCTTTAAATTACCAAAAATAAGTCCTGGACAGTAAGTATCTTTTTAACTACAACGTCCCGGAAGCCCATGATTCTCCTATAACGATTTGCTTATACATTATGTATATCTATTTAATAGTGTTAGGGTCAGTTCGAAGCCATATTATAGCCAAGGCATACAGTTGTTGGAATAAATGCAGACTGGTCGTTATGATTCTATTATTTATACGTCATAATGTCTATGACACATCCTTTTATTGTCTATGTCCTACTTCCAATTACAAATGTACTGCGCATTTATTAATTAATAGTTATTTGTTAATATATTTAATTTGGCTATAAATAAGTAACTTTTTGTGACTCATCTGAAAATAATTTCGACGAATTTTTTTTTACTCTACAAATAACCAATTTCAAAATAAAAAATTAAGATTGAGTTAATATCTTATCATTTATCAATATCAGGAATTAAAAGTGTTACAAATAGCCTCGGAGGGCTACAACGTAGCATTTGCACGATGTCTCTCGCCGCAGTACTGTGCCTCATCTTAGCTGTTTCACTTGTTGACAGCACGGATGATAGAATAGTCAGCACAGATCAAGGTCCCGTTCGCGGCTACCTGGAAGATGGGGTGTACAGTTATTATTCCATCCCCTACGCTACAGTGCCCACTGGGGCTGACAGGTTTAAGGTAAGTCAACTATTTTAATTTTGCCATACTTTTAGAAGAAGAAGACTTTAAAGTCCTCTTGAAAGAAAATAAAATCGTTCTAAATTTATTCGATAATCATTTAATAATTTCTTTCCTTTTTTATTTAGATAATAACATTGTCTTATAACTTTCAAGTTTTTGCATTCTATAAATAAAATTTATGAAGTCTCAATAATTCTGTTTGCCATCTGCATAGAAAAAAGATTTTTCTGTTTTCAGAGTTATGCGTGCGTGCTTTGTGTTCGCTTGTATGTGCGATTCCTATCGTCTATTTAATTAAATGTATCGTATAATGATTCATATTAACTAATAGAGGTTTTAAGATAAAATTATATTCATTAATGATTTATTTGAAGATAAGCACGTATTTGTTTTATGTATAATATAGTTATAAATGTACGTTCGTAACGTACGTAATAAGAGACTACGAATGACTCTGTGGTAAGCATGAGATCGGGGGGATTTTGTCTCTTGTCAAGAAAAATGTAACTTAAATAATGCTGTAAACAAAAGCTCACCCCTTAAAGGTGACGTCATTATTTGGCCATCTGGGGCCGGTGTAATCGATCCCAGGTCATTGCCGAATGACACTAACATTACAGTACTATGTATATTGTGAAGAAGTAAACACTATAATAAAAATATTATAGTCTTTGCATTTTTAAGAACATTAAAAAAATCTTATCAAGAACTATTTAATTTTATGTTTTCAGGAAGCTTTGCCACCACCGACATGGACAGAAACTTTCAATGCTACGCAGAAGTTGGTATTATGTTCTCAGTCCGGTATGCCAGTAAATGATTTCTTCCAAGAACAATGCCTTATCGCTAGTATATTCACCCCAAATACTACCACTGAAAATCTACCAGTCGTCGTATACGTTTTTGGAGGTGGATTTTACATAGGATTTGGAAATATGTTCACTCCAAAACACTTAGTTGAGAGCCAGAACGTAGTCGCAGTAACTTTTAACTATCGACTCGGGACACATGGTTTTCTCTGTTTGGGAACAGAAGCCGCTCCTGGTAACGCAGGTATGAAAGATCAAATCGCGTTGCTCAAATGGGTTCAAAGAAATATTGCTAATTTTGGAGGTAACCCCAATGATGTAACCTTAGCTGGATACAGTGCTGGCTCATCTTCCGTAGATCTTATGATGTTGTCCAAATCAGCACAAGGTTTATTTCATAAAGTAATACCAGAGAGTGGATCCAATGTGCAAGCGTCCAGCGTTCAAAGTAATCCGCTTGAGAACGCAAAGTGGTTTGCGAGACAACTGAATTTTACGAATGTTGACAACATCAAGGACCTAGAAAATTTTTATTTAAATACTTCTCTCGAAGTTATTATAGCGGGCGAAGGTATAGGCCGTCCATTTGCACCGTGCATCGAAAGGGATTTAGGACAGGAACGATTTTTAGATGATAGCCCAGTAAATATACTCAATAGTGGAAACTATACCAAGTATCCCATCCTATATGGAATAGCGGAGATGGAGGGCCTTATAAGTATTGCACAATTTGATGAAAATAAAGACTTAATGAACAAAAATTTTTCTGATTTCTTGCCCCATGATTTACGTTTTGATAGTGAGGAAGAGAGGGACACTGTTGCGGAAAAGGTTAAAGCTTTTTATTTCGGAAACGAGCAAGTGGGGAATCATAATGTTTTGAAGTATGTGGACTACTTCACAGATACTTCGGTCGGTTACGCCACGCTGAGGTCGGCAAGGCTCCAAGGGCAAGCAGGAAATAACCAGTTGTACTTGTATAAATATTTGTTTGTTGACGAAGATGTGGATTACGTTCCTCATACAAATGTCCGTGGGGCAATCCACTGTGCACAAACATTTGCTGTTTTAGATTCTCCCGATGAAAAATTAATAACTGAAGAATACAGACAAATGAAAAGGATAATGCGGGACATATGGGGGAACTTTATAACCACTGGGTATGTACTGTATGATAATACTATTGATCTATAGAATGTTACTTGTTTGCAAGAAAAATTAATTAAGTTAGCCGAGACCGAAGCGGTTACGTGTTGTTACGACAACGACACCTACCGAACTCCTAGAATAATTTCCTTTATTGAAATAAAAGCGAAGCCATGGACAAATTGGATAACTTACAAGATTTATTTGAGAAGAAAAATTAAAGGTTATTCAAAAATTAATATAGCGCATGCGCTGGAATCTCTTTTTCGATCTTCTCTTTCGAATTTAAAGAATAGACACTGTTACTAATTTCTGTTTTGTAGTACGTGTAGTTCATGGCTCGCACGAAATGATGTTTTAAGCTTGCTCTTTATATCTTCATTTTCCACACTTTTTTATCAATATATTACATCTTTTCAGGGAACCGATTCCAAGAAATTCAACATTCCCAGACTGGAGACCTATAACAGCCGACAATTTATCATACATGTCTCTCAACAGTACGTTGGTGTACGGAGATAGAATGATGTATGACAGAATGATATTTTGGGAACAAATCTATGACAAATATTACCAACAACCTGTTCCTCCGAATCCTGACAATAATAGTACCGTCAGAATTCATGCACCTTATATATTCAGTATGCTTTCGCTATTATGTTTTCTGTTATTGTCGTCGTAAGTGCTGGTGCAAATATTATAAAGCCTGTAATATATATGAATATGAATTACTTCTATAACAGTTTTATTTTTTCGTCTTTTTGCATTCCTTTTTGTTATAGGCCACGTAGTCTTGAAATTGACAGCTATCACGACTTTTTTTAACTCGGCTTCAAACGAGGATCCTTATACTCTTCTCCGTACCTAGATGCATCACATACAAACATAATATCATTAATATGCATGTCTGTTTTCTTTTTCATCTGATCAGTTGTATCAAGTTTAGAGTATATAACATCTATATTTTGTACGTTTTTAATTTGTATTAATTAATTATATTAATTTGTACAGGATGTAAAACACTTAAGTCCAAAGACTGACACTTTATCCCAATACAGATCTGTGAAACTTTTTTTTCTTTTATTTTATTTGCTATTTCCCGACCAGCAATGTATATTGTGTACCTACGCACTGTATACGTCGCACGTTCGCGGGGTTGATTTGAAGTTGGTTGTTTAAAATACAATGGTGGATTATAATTTATGATTTGATTGCTTCAGGTTTTAAAAAAAAATAATTTGTTATTACTGCACTTCAGTATTATAGTATACTTACCGGAACCGAAAAAAAATTATAGGGACAAAATTAATTTGGTACATTAATTATATATCTTACTTAAGATTTTTATTACTTTGACACAAAAACGGATTTTTTTTTCTTCAAGCACACACATTTTTCATACCATACCTATTTTTCCATATTGAAAATAGATAATTAATATAATAAGTGATGTAATGTGTTTTTATTTGAATATATACCTACAGTAATAAAGGTATAGAAACAGTCATAAAGAAAAAGTAATACCTTACTAGTATAGAATGATACAAAAGATAGTAAAGTATAGAATGAATTACATGCCCCAGACACAAAATAACCCCACTACGACCACCTCTTTCACGGATAGTCCTCGGGGCTAATTCGCACGCTGCTAGGATGAGTAAAATCATAAACACATGTAGTGACCTTGTAGATATTAACTGTGATGGTACTGGCAAATTTCGCAGAAGCTTAATTGATCATTTTGCTAATATGTATAAATAATCTATATAATGTTATATGTTATCCATTAATATTAAATTTTAATTCTGTGCATGTTGTGGACGTCAGTGAGTATGGCGACATTCAAATGTAATATATAGTCAAATGATAATATTTTAAATTGTTATATGCCTATATGTTTTTAATGTACGTCATGTTGGCGATCCCTTATTATAAATAAATAAAATTAGAAATTGAAAATTTTCGAGGACATTTCACTGAAGTGACCACGTGAAACCATCATCGATATAATAAATATATCTTGTGTATTTTACAACTACCGAACTTTTATTAAATTGTGTATATATTATAATTTCTTAAATTTAATGGAAAGTCGGCGATTACACGATATATGATTAATAATTAATTAATTATAATTAATACTGATATCTTTATTATGGTAGTGAATCATCTGGAGATAAGGCCGCTGACTAATAGGTATTAGGTTAAAGTATTGTTTAACACTAGAAGGGCCGGGCTTCATACTATACTTTCAAAGACCGCAGCGGTCAATTTGACGGTGCTAGAGATTCAGTTAGAATACTTAAGAATTTATTACTTATATTCATCAATTTAGAACTATTAGATAACTATTCAGAGAAGTTTCCACTCGGTTTTAGCTCGTCTTTTGACTTTACTCCCTCTTGTAGTCCCTTAAAATGTAGTAGCCGAGGTTGCCTCTGATCCAATATGGCAGAACACAGTAGGATATTGGTCGGTAGAAATCTGACAAAACCCAACGTCCATGGGTATACAATGAACATTGGCATCTATAAATATAGCTGTGTCCAGCGGTTGTATACGAGTAGTTTCCGTTTCCGGGGCAATGCCAGAATGTAAGCTATCCACTCTCTATGTACAAACTATCCCAAGACTTCCACGAATAATTCTAGACCAAAATTAGCAAAATCGGTGAAGGGGTTGCTATAACATTACAACGAAAAATGGCATTAATTTCAAATATATAGATATTACAACAGAGTTTTATTTTATGCCTATCAATCAATTTTATTCCTATTAACAATTTAAACAATTTAAATTAATAAATACTATATTGAAAAAAGAACGATAAAATTACTTTATAATCTTCGCGAAAGAGCAAACGTAAAATAAAAAAAAAGATTGAATCAGTATCTTATCGGTTATCAATATCAGGAAATAAGAGAGTTACAAATACATGTGGGGGGCTACAAAGTGGCATTGCACGATGTCTCTCGCCGCAGTACTGTGCCTCATCTTAGCTGTTTCACTTGTTGACAGCGCGGATGATAGAATAGTCAGCACAGATCAAGGTCCCGTTCGCGGCTACCTGGAAGATGGGGTCTACAGTTATTATTCCATCCCCTACGCTACAGCGCCTACTGGGTCTGACAGGTTCAAAGTAAGTCGATTTTTGTTCAATCTAGCGTCCTGCCAAGTATTTCTCTGTCTGTCTCTCTCTATTTACCTCTTTCTTACCCTCTCTTAGGAAGCAAATCAGTTATTTTCCTTTCTTCTTTCTATTACGCATTGAACAGTGCGGTGTCGAGACGATTACTCTTTTGATTTGAATTGACATCAAGTTTTTTTAAGTTATTCTTTATAACTTTTAAGTATTAGATGATTTTCATGTTTTTGCTTTATATAAGAAAATAATATGAAGAATAAATAATTGGCTTTGCTGTGGTTTCCTATAATCAAATTAAATTTATCATGTTATGATTCATATTAACTACCATACGTTTCGAGATAAAATTTGTAATCACTAATGATTTATTTGAAAATAATTTACAACAAGTATATTATCCAGCTATCAAATTACTTATCAACAAAAATACTAATTTAACATTATTTATTTCATAATTGTATTCATAGATATTATAAAACTAAATAAATTACAAACTTCTCGCTGAAAGTAAATATACCCAACATTACAACTAAAGCAATGATTTCAATACTAATAAAGTTGTTAAAATACTTGACTGTTACTGAGATTGAAAACTTCATAAAACAGCATCACTCTTCTTTTAGCGTAGCCGCAGTCGGATGAAACAGATAGACAACTATTTTCATATTTGTCGAAATGAATTTCAAAGACGGCACCATTTTTGTATTAAATAATTGTTATCAAGGTTTTTTATAATAGCTACTAGCTGCATCGGTATGAGGTGGGACTAGGATTTTATACATTCAAGTTGAGGTAGCTTCACCTGCTGAAGGGCTGATGAAGAGTCAGCTGGAGCACCCATGACTCCATCGAAACGCGGGACAGTGGAACACCGTGAGGTTTTAGTCGGTTTGAGTCTGATAACCTACTGGAGGGACCCCAAGGAGCGCGCGCGAGCGTTTCCCCAGAGTTTTAGCGCGAAAAAATAACAAACGTACATCTATACATACATTCTCACAAACTTTCACATTTATAATATAAGTAGGATAGGTTTAAGAATTTAATGTCAGTAAAAAAGTTTAAATTTTATACTTTCAGGCAGCTCTGCCACCACCGACATGGACGGAAGTCTTCAATGCTACCCAAATGTTTGTAGTATGTCCTCAATCTGGTTTGCCAGTAGGCATTATCACCCAAGAACAATGCCTCGTCACTAGCGTGTTCACACCTAATACTACCACTGAAAATCTACCAGTCGTCGTTTACGTTCATGGAGGTGCATTTCATACAGGATTTGGAAATTTATTTACCCCAAAACACTTAGTTGAGAGCCAAAACGTAGTCGCAGTAACTTTAAACTATCGACTCGGAGCACATGGTTTTCTATGTTTAGGAACAGAAGCCGCTCCCGGCAATTCTGGTATAAAAGATCAAATCGCGTTGCTGAAATGGGTCCAAAGAAATATTGCTAATTTTGGAGGTAACCCTAATGACGTGACAATAGCTGGATACAGTGCTGGTTCAGCTTCCGTAGATCTTATTATGTTGTCTAAATCAGCACAAGGTTTATTTAACAAAGTAATACCAGAAAGTGGAGCCAATGTGCAAGCGTTCAGTGTTCAAACTAATCCGATTGAAAACGCAAAGTGGTTTGCGAGACAATTGAATTTTACAAATGTTGACAACATCAAGGAACTAGAAAATTTTTATTTAAATACTCCCCTCGAAGTTCTTACAAGGCTCGATAATATGAGCCGTACAGATGGTACAGCAACATTTTCACCGTGCATCGAAAAGGATTTAGGACAAGAACGATTCTTAGAAGATAGCCCATTAAATATACTCAGAAGTGGAAACTATACTAAATATCCCATCCTATATGGAATAGCGGAGATGGAGGGACTGATTAGTATTGGCCAATTTGAAGAATATAAAGACTTGATGAATAAAAATTTTGCTGATTTCTTGCCTCATGATTTACGTTTTGATAGTGAAGCAGAAAGAAACAGTGTAGCGGCAAAGATTAAATCGTTTTATTTTGGAAACGAGCAAGTGGGAAATCATAATGTTTTGAAGTATGTGGAGTACTTCACCGATTGTTTGTTTGGGTACGGCAAGCTGAGGTCGGCTAAACTTCAAGCACAAGCAGGAAATAATCAGTTATATCTGTATAAATATTCCTTTGTTGACGAAGATGTGCCTTTCATACCTCATACGAATGTTCGTGGGTCAGACCACTGTGCCCAATCATATGCTGTCTTAGATTCATCTGATGAAAACTTAATAACAGAAGAGTACAAAGAAATGAAGAGGATTATGCGCGAAATATGGGGGAACTTTATAATCACTGGGTATGTATTACTGACACTATTGAACCTTGTGGAAAACAGCTGTCCCATGCAGTATGTCCAATGAATTACGACTTGGAGTACTTCAAGAATAGAGCGCAGATAAAATAGATTGCTTTCCACCAGGTAGCACGCTTGCTCGTTTGCTCCCTATGTTTTAAAGAAATATTAAAGTACATCACTATGTTAATTTAACATAAAATTTATGCACATATCTAAATTATATATTAAAATCAGTCTATATAAATAAGTTTCAAGAGTCTTCTAAGAATTTCGGTACACGAAAATATCTCTAATATTAATTTAATTTACGAAGTACGTGTGGATATCATTTCATGACGTCCCAGAGATTATATTTTCAACCTGCATTATTCTTAACTTAATTTTATCACATAATTATTATTAATGTACCAATTAAAATTTTTCAGGGAACCAATTCCAAGCAATTCAACGTTCCCAGCCTGGAGACCTATAACAGCTGACAATTTATCATACATGTCTCTCAACAATACGTTGGTGTATAGGGATAGAATGATGTATGAACGAATGGTGTTTTGGGAAGAAATCTATGATAAATATTACCAACAACCTGTTCCTCCAAATCCTGATAATAGTACGAATAATAGTTCCGTCAGAATTAACGCGCCGTATATATTCAGTACACTTTCGTTATTATGTTTTCTGATATTGTCGTCATAAATGCTAGTGAAAGTATTAAAATAGGAAAATGAAAAACCACACCAACAGATTGTTTTATTTATAGTGTTTTTGCATTCCCTTTTGTTATAGGCCTCGTGAGCTTGCGATTCACCACTATCATGAGTTTTGTTTTAACCCAACGTTTAGCTTCTTTTCTTTTTTTAATCGCTATAAATGTTAATTATTTTCATACTGCTAGCTTATTAAAACTTTTGAAACTCAATCTCGTATTTATATGACATGTAAAATGTTTACGCCTTTCAAAATTTTGTAATTTAAATTTCTCTCGTCCACACTTGCTAAATTTATATAATTTCCAACTTGTGCAATATAAGATTACCATAACCAGCTTGTTACCATACATAAATTTTGTTGTCGTGCAGATGGTACTTTTCCAATACGCAGAAAATATGATTTCTAATTATTATAATCGGATTATCAGTTCGCTCAAAACGTTACTATAAAAACGCGCTGTGCTGGGAGATGCAGCAGCGGCAGATACAAACCAAATGACTCCTCCGCGCACTTGCCATGATAGATGCTGTAGAATACGTTAAGGGTTGCAACGTGTCGCAGTGCAAGACAAACAAGCCTATCCATCATGTCGGTTATATCGATTATTATTGGAAATGCTCAATATTGGATGCGAAAAGTCAAAACTATTGGCTAGGGTTTAAGGTTTTAGCTATTTAATGTTCTCAACATTTATTTACAGGTTACCTTTATAGAGAAATCGAAAAAGACTTCAAACAATTTTAATCAAATATTGTTAGCATCCAATTTTTAAATTTTTCATCACGATTAGTTATGAAGATAAAAACTGTTATTTAATTTTTATCGTCATATCAGTTAAAATTACTATGTTCTTTTTAAAACCACTTCATATCACTACCTAAAACTTTACTAACTCACCTTTTCCCAGAAGTAAATGTTTTGAAGGTTCAGTTAGCATTGATCAAATCTATATTATATTATTATTATTATTATATATATAAAAGGAGAAAGAAACTAACTGACTGACTGATATATCAACACACAGCCTAAACGGCTTAACGTAGGCACTTGAAATTTGGAAGGGACGTAGCTTAGGTACTCTGGAAATGCACTAAGAAAGGAATTCCCGAAATTCCCATGGGAACGGGAATTAGGGGGAAAATCATTTTGTATGAAAAATCCAAACCGCTTAAATTAGACGCTTGCAATTTGGCATGCAGGTACCTATCCACTATGGTAACTGCATGCCAACAACAACTGCATGTAAACTTAAAGCTTACTTGCAACAGGATATTGCAGTTCTGTTTCCTTATTTATCAAATCCATATCAATACCATACCAGTTTTCCGTACTAGTGATTAATAATATATAGCTTTAAAATTATATAGTCATTCAGTAATTGGAAATTCCATATTTAGTTTTTTCACTGCATTTAGGATTTCTAACTAACAACTAGATTCTAATTTCTAAGTGACAGCACGAAACCCTCATCATAATAAATAAATAAATTTTAATTATTTTATAGATATATTATAACATTACCGATTTTTATTTCAAATTGTGTTTTTTTATTAATAAAATAGAATGTCTGCTACGTATATTTAAAAATTATTAATCATGATATCCTTATTATGATTACGATTTGTCTGGAGATAAGGCCGCTGACTAATAGTAGTTAATAAAAATCTTATTAGGTAATATGAACAAGAAATAATTTTGGTCTAGGTTAGACCTAGACCAAAATTATTTCTTGTTCCTAACTTTTTCGAGATTCGCAGACATCCTAAGTTGTTTACAAGCTTATTTTATACCAGTAGATGTACTGAAACTATAGCTAAAGAGAACAGGTCACTGTGACTTAGCCGCTGCGGTAACACGGAACACAGTGGGCTGTTTGTCTGTAAATATCCGACAAAACCCAACGTAAGTTCACCGGTGCTCATTGGTACCCTACAAGGATTTGCATAATTCTTTAATTAATAAGTCGGTTAGCCAGCCATAATGTATAAGCCATATGTCAAGACGATAATAAAAATGATTACGGTGTTTCATTTTTGTCTATATTACGTTAAATAACCAAATTAAAGATATTAAATACAGATTGAGTGAGTATCTTATCACTTATCAAGAGTTAAAAATTACAAATAGACACGGAGGGCTACAAAGTGGCATTGCACGATGTCTCTCGCCGCAGTACTGTACTTCATCTTCGCGGTTTCACTTGTGGACAGTGCGGATGATAGAATAGTCAGCACAGATCAAGGTCCCGTTCGCGGCTACCTGGCAAACGGCGTGTACAGCTTTTATTCCATCCCCTACGCGACAGCGCCTACTGGGGCTGACAGGTTCAAGGTAAGTCGACTTTTGTTAACTCTCATATACTTAATAATTTTGTTTGTATTGGATACGAAATAAGTGTGATCTGTAGCGAGGGTACTAGAAATTATGTAGACAACGCTGTCTCGCAAGCTGCTCTGTAAGCAGTATATCGAACGGATGTGTCTTAATTATTTTATGCTATAATAAAGCGTGTGATAAATTTCTATCCCGGATGATATAAAAAAAAGTTACTCGTGTCAGTCTTTTAAATAAAAAAAAATTATGAAGTCTTAATAATATTTTCTGTCGTACCCCATAAACGATGTACAAAAAGTAATAGACATATAACGACTAGAAACGAATACATTCTCTTTTGTCCACATTTTTTTCGAACTAAAGTCTTGTTTAAAGCAATTTTAAATTCAAACGAACTTTTTTATTAAACAAAATACAGTCTACCTTTCATTGCTTTTTTATAAACCATTGGGAACTTAATGTCGAATGCGAGAGTGCCAAACCAGCGACAAAGAGGCATCAACGGCAAGAAAGCAACCATTCCATCAGTATTTTCTTATCACGTTATCTCGTTCAACTTTCTTCATTCAGTAAATCGATTTTACAGAAAACCACTTTGATATATTTTCAGGTAGCTTTGCCACCACCGACATGGACAGAAGTTTTCAACGCTACTCAAGCGTTTGTATTATGTCCTCAAGCTGGTTTGCCAGTAGGCAATATCGCCCAAGAACAATGCCTCGTCGCTAACGTATTCACCCCTAATACTACCAATGAAAATCTATCAGTCGTCGTATATGTTCATGGAGGTGCATTTCAAATAGGATTTGGAAATTTATACACCCCCAAACACTTAGTTGAAACCCAAAACATAATCGCAGTGACTTTTAACTATCGACTCGGAGCACATGGTTTTCTCTGTTTGGGAACAGAAGCCGCTCCTGGCAACTCTGGTATAAAAGATCAAGTCGCGTTGCTCAAATGGGTCCAAAGAAATATTGCTAATTTTGGAGGTAACCCTAAGGATGTGACTATTGCTGGATACAGTGCTGGTTCATCTTCCGTCGATCTCATTATGCTGTCCAAATCAGCCCAAGGTTTATTTAACAAAGTAATACCAGAGAGTGGGGCTAGTGTGCAAGGGTTTAGCGTACAAACAAACCCTATCGTAAACGCAAAAAGGTTTGCTAGAGAGATGAATTTTACGAATGTTGATAACATCAAGGAACTAGAAAATTTTTATTTAAATACTCCCCTCGAAGTTCTTTCGTCAGTAGATATGGGCCGTAAAGATGGAACAGCAACATTTTCACCGTGCATAGAAAGGGATTTGGGACAGGAAAGATTTTTAGATGATAGCCCATTAAATATACTTAGTAGTGGAAACTATACCAAATATCCCATGCTATATGGTATAACGGAAATGGAGGGACTTGTTCAAATATCCAAATTTGAAGAATGGAAAGATTTAATGAACAAAAATTTTTCTGATTTCTTGCCCCACGATTTACGTTTTGACAGTGAGGAAGAGAGGGATAGTGTTGCGGAAAGGATTAAAGCGTTTTATTTCGGAAACGAGCAAGTAGGGAATCATAATGTTTTGAAATATGTCGACTACTTCACAGATACTTTGTTCGCGTACGGCACGGCGAGGTCGGCAAAGCTACAAGGGCAAGCAGGAAATAATCAGTTATACCTATATAAATATTCTTTTGTTGACGAAGATGTGCCTTACATACCTCATACAAATGTTCGTGGGGCAGACCACTGTGCACAATCGTATGCTGTTTTAGATTCATCTGATGAAAGTTTAATTACTGAAGACTACAGAGAAATGAAAAGGGTAATGCGGGAAATATGGGGGAACTTTATAACCACTGGGTATGTACTCCTGATACTATTGAACTATATTCCGAAATGTAAATATTTTGACGAAAATATAGCATAGTTTTGCAAACGTATCTTAACCGCCTATTACAATCAGTTACCTCTTTAATATCTAACAGTCTCATAATATGACTTCGTGGTACTAGATGTTACTAATATTAATTTCTTTTACGAAGTACGTGTTAATGACGATGATAAATTATATTTTCAAGTTCCTCGAAAGTCTTTATATACTTCATTTTCAGACTTTTGTCATAAATGAATTATATCCTTTCAGAGCTCCGATTCCAAGCAATTCAACGTTCCCAGCCTGGAGACCTATAACAGCTGACAATTTATCGTACATGTCTCTCAACAGTACGTTGGTCTATAGGGATAGAATGCTGCATGAACGAATGATGTTTTGGGAGGAAATCTATGACAAATATTACCAAAAACCTGTTCCACCGAATCCAGAGATTAATAGTTCTGTCAGAATACATGCGCCGTTTATATTTAGTACGCTTTCGTTATTATGTTTCCTGTTATTGTCGTAGTAAAGTATTATAAATCCTTTATATAATATTATAAGTTGAAGAACCTCATCAACTCATTGTTTTATTGAAAAATACGTAAGTATTTGTACATTCCTATTTATATAGCACTCATAGTAAAGAATAAATGTAAAATCTTGACGCCTGAAAAGTTGAGATTGTAAGATTTTCTGATCCACATTTGCTAAGTGCATATTATTTCCAAATCGCGCAAATAGTAAATAGTATAGTAAAGGTATCATTACTTATATTACCACTTATAAATTTTTTCACTATTGTAAATAAAATTTTTATAATACGCAAAAACTACGCATTCATATTATTATTAATCAATCAAAGTTAGACGTTTTTATTATAACTATATACAAAATAAAGTATGAGTGATGAGCATAGGCCACAACTACTCACGTTATCACGAGTGTGTTGCCGAAAAGGTTAGCTCTTCCTTTAACCAATTGAACTAAATATTTTTTACACTGAAGTATTTTTTACAAATCCTTGCATCACTACCTAAAACTTTCAAGTCAATCTTATAATTCATAACTTATGAGGGTCTTATCAACAGGATTTATACATTTAAAAATATAATAATGAGTTAAGTACTACTCTTTACTGACGGGGTTACGAAAGAGACTACAAAAGTACTGGCTTATGAGTCCTCTCGCGTAATGAGTAGTCTAAAGATAGTAAGTATTTTGCGTACGAATTTACTTACGAAAAATCCTTATACACTGGAAGATTTAACTAATTCTTATTGCTTCAAATACAAATTATTGAGTTATACTGTTGTTGACATCTTAAGATAATGGAGACTCAACTTGTATATTAATTATCTCACGGTACATTTTTATTACTTCCACACGAAAATGTAAGTTTTCTCTTTAAGCGAGCAATTTTTAATAGTATTAAAACTGTCTAGCGAGATTATTTTTAAATATTACGGTCACAATTTTTAATAGTTGTTTTAGAAATTCGATATAAGCCACGGGCCTCCTTTTCCCGATGCCCGTGGGTTGTCTATGAAGATTTCCTATATTAAAAACAACGAAAAAAGAGCCAGTTTTAAGTCATTTCTATTCAGGGTATATAGTCTAATCTCATGCCTACCAATAGTCCTGATAAATAATCAAAGACTCTTAGCTTGAGAAAAAAAGATTAAAAAATAATAAAAGCGATAATAAAAATCAAAACAATGAAATTCACTTTTGGCTCTGCGTTAAATACCCAAATCTAAGATAAAAATATAAAGATTGACTGTTAATCTTATCGCTTATCAATATTAGGGGTAAATAGCGTTACAAATAGATGTTGGGAGCTAACAAAGTAGCATTGCACGATGTCTCTCGCCGCAGTACTGTGCCTCATCTTCGCGGTTTCACTTGTGGACAGTGCGGATGATAGAATAGTCAGCACAGATCAAGGTCCCGTTCGCGGCTACCTGGCAAACGGCGTGTACAGCTTTTACTCCATCCCCTACGCGACAGCGCCTACTGGGGCTGACAGGTTCAAGGTAAATCGACTTTTGTTAACTCTGACATTCTGCGAAATAAATGTTCTGGGAATTAAACAATTGTGTACTAAACATTATAATCAATAATAGTAAAATTACTAGTGTTTTGATTTTTTTAGGTATATGGCTTTGAATTTTTAAGAAAATTTTTGAAGTCATAATTAATAATATAATTATTATGTTTTCTATCGTAACTACTTAAGGTTGTATTTGTGTCTTTCCGATAATGTTTCCTATAATACAATTGAAGCTAACGTATTATATTTTATTTTAACTGCTGTAGGTTTCGTTTATTTTGAGTAACAAATTTTGAAAGTCATTCATTTTAAGTGACGTCTTCCTTAAAATCAAACAATTATTTTGTATAATGACGTCAAGTTTCAAGATAAAACTTGTAATCACTTACGATTTATTTAAAGATAATACGTATAAAATTACACAACAATAAAAATGATGCAAAAACATTCTTCAACTGTTACTAAATAATAGTATTATGAAAACGAAAAGATATAATAGAATTATTAACTATAACTTATAATTAGGATTAAAATAATCAATATTTTAAAGAAAACATTCTATGATAGTAACGTTTTTAAAATCGACTATTACTGAGACTGGCAACATCATTACTCTCTTTTTAGCCACACCGTCGGGTAAAACAGATAGGCAAGTATTTTCATATTTATAACATTATAACTAAATCTCTAAGTTTATGAAACGGGAAAGCGACGTTGATGCAATTTTATTAATATGATTTATAATTTTTGTTTGTAATAATATTCGTCATTCTTGTTATCGATTATTTAAATCGCGATTTTCATATAATTACCCATAATTAATTTAATAAAAACTGATAAGCCTTAATAATTAAATAATTAATACATTTATATTGCCAATATACATATTATAGTACCTACACATATGGTTATATACCCATAAACAATAGTAGCCATATTCTATTGGCGGTATAAAATAGCTTCATTAGAACTAAACATAAATAGGAAATAAACGTTAAAGTTCTGCCGTATTTCAAGGTCAACTACCACATTTTGGACATGTTTACACGTGTCCCACAATTTCTATGACTTTTTGCTTCATTACTTGTACAATGTATCTATATATGTATGTATATAGTTTAATCAAGACTCGTTTCGAATATTTTAACTCAAAAATAACTAAAAAAAACGTTTTAAAATAACAATTAATGGCTTAACACTTCCGTTTTGAACGTTAATTAGATTACTCAGAAATGTTAATATAGGGGAGTTACTCAATGTTGAGTCACAACCATGACACTAGGGCTGCCTGTGCCGGCAAATACGAAGTCCCCAGAGTAAATAATTACTATGGGGACAGAACACTTAAAAAAAGAATTCCATACCTCATAAATAGTCTACCTCCAGATTTATCAAACATCACCAACAAAAGTAAATTCTGCGAATCATTGAAGCTACATTTACTGAATTGTTAATCCCATAACCCAGTAACTGTCAATGTAATGTCTTTTATAAAATAATATCTGTAACCGTCCGAGCAGTATGTACGACATAGTCAAGTAATAATAACTAATGGTTTGCAATCACACCCACAGACAAACTGTGAAAACAGTTTTGTGGGGCCCTGTTCTTAGCATATAAGTTGAATAAAAAATGTTCTTAATAAATAAATTAAAAAAAAATATATATATAATTCAAAATAACTGGTTATGTAAATATACAATTAGATAATGGTCCTGTGATTTTAAGTGTCAATATTAAACGGAGAATAATTAACTATCACTCAGCATTTAGAAAAGCGGGTGATAAGATTTATTATAACGGTCATCCATGATACATATACAGATATTATTAAACTCAAAGACCAGTAGAATACCATATTATGATAACAATAAAGGAAAAATATAATTACACAATGATGTATATTAAAACCATATGATTTAGATTGCGTTCAGTTAGTTGCGTTCAGTTTAGAAATAAAATTTCAGACGGAACGGACAAAATATAGTTGAGTTTTCCGTGTATTTAAATCAATTGATGACTGTATCTCATTTATGAACCGTTTAATTTTCAGGAAGCTTTGCCACCACCGACATGGACAGAAGTTTTCAATGCGACCCAAGAGACAGTATTTTGTCCTCAAGGTGGAAGGCAACTAGGCACAACGGTAAAAGAACAATGCCTTGTCGCTAGCGTGTTCACTCCTAATGCCACCACTGAAAATCTATCAGTCGTCGTACTTGTTCATGGTGGTGGATATCAACTAGGATTTGGAAATATGTTCACCCCAAAACACTTAGTCGAAAGCCAGAATGTAGTCGCAGTAACTTTTAACTATCGACTTGGAGCACATGGTTTTCTTTGTTTGGGAACAGAAACCGCTCCTGGCAACTCAGGTATAAAAGATCAAGTTGCGTTGCTTAAATGGGTTCAAAGAAATATTGCTAATTTTGGTGGTAACCCTAACGATGTAACCATATCTGGAAGCAGTGCTGGTTCGTCTTCCGTAGATCTCATTATGTTGTCTAAATCAGCACAAGGTTTATTTAACAAAGTAATCCCAGAGAGTGGAGCCAACGTTCAAGCTTTTAGTGTTCAAACTAACCCGATCGAGAACGCAAAATGGTTTGCAAGACAGTTGAATTTCGAGAATGTTGACAACATTAAGGACCTAGAAAATTTTTATTTAAATACTCCCTTTAATGTTCTTACATCGGTAAATTTAATGAGTCGTAAAGATGCAATAACAATATTTGCACCGTGCATAGAAAGAGATTTGGGACGGGAAAGATTTTTAGACGATAGCCCAGTAAATATACTCAGTAGTGGAAACTATACAAAGTATCCTATACTATATGGAATATCGGAGATGGAGGGCCTTATTCAAATATCCAATTTTGAAGAATGGAAAGACTCAATGAACAAAAATTTTGCAGATTTTTTGCCCCACGATTTACGTTTTGATAGTGAGGAAGAAAAAAACAGTGTTGCGGAAAAGGTCAAAGCTTTTTATTTTGGTAATGAGCAAGTGGGGAATCATAATGTTTTGAAGTATGTGGACTACTTTACCGATTGTATGTTCGGGTACGCCACCCTGAGGTCAGCAAAGCTACAAGGGCAAGCAGGAAATAATCAGTTATACTTGTATAAATATTTCTTCGTAGACGAAGATGTGGATTACATTCCTCATACAAATGTCCGTGGGGCAGAGCACTGTGCACAAACATTTGCTGTTTTAGATTCTCCTGATGAAAATATCATAACAGAAGAATATAAAGAAATGAAAAGGATAATGCGGGAATTATGGGGGAACTTCATAACCACTGGGTATGTATTGCTAATACTATTGAACTTCAACCCAATGTAAATTTGCAAGAACATCACCGATTATTAAATCTGTATAAGTATCATAACAATATATTATGGCACTATGTTTATATAAAACAATTTTTGAGTCTGTTTTGAATTTATAGCACAAAAACATGTAAGCAAAAGATAATAATTTACGAAAAGTAATATGTGTGGTTATAATTTTATTAATTTTACTACCAAGTTCCACTGAACATAATATAAGAAGCCGATTTAATTAGCGGCACCCCTTCAAGGAACCTATTTAGTAAATAAGACTGTTATATCTACTATTTAAATCATTAAGAATGATACCTCATCTTTCATTAGATTTACTAACTGATATCCGGTCAAAGCACAGGGCCGAAATTGAATATAATATCCTTACTGCTGCATTCAGAGTGACCATAATATATAACTAAATTACTTTAGTTTGGGATACGACATCATTATAAATATACAACATTCAATTCTTTAATTTATGTTATTCTTGTAATGTTTTCTGTATAATATATTACACTCTTTATAAATATTTACAATAAATTTTGTATTTTCAGAGTACCGATTGCAAGTAATTCAAGCTTTCCAGCCTGGAGACCTATAACAGCTGACAATTTATCGTACATGTCTCTCAACAGTACGTTAGTGTACGGAGATAGAATGATGTATGACAGAGCTGTGTTTTGGGAACAAATCTATGACAAATATTACCAACACCCCGCTCCTCCAAGTCCTGAGAATAATAGTTCCCTTAGAATTCATGCGCCGTACATATTTAGTATACTTTCGTTTATCTGTTTGTTACAGTTTTTGATATAAAGATAATGTTAAACCTAGTGTTATAGATGTAGGTATAGTAATATCAATAGGCAGAATCAAAAACCTCCCACTCAGTTGACCAGCCAAAGCTTTAATAAAATAAGGACAACAAATTATTATTCATATGGACATTTTTCTTTGCTTCTTCCTTTCTTTTGGCTCCGTTTAAATGTCTAACTAATAGATAGGTTAATATTTTTTGCAATTAAAAGTAAATAGTTAACTTTAAAAAAAATACGGACTTCATGGTAATAGCTATCCAACAGAAAATAATCGTTCAAATTGTTTTATAATCGGCGGAGATATTGCGTATAAAAAAGTTCATCCCCAATTTTCCACCCTTGAGGTATTACTTATAAGCCGAAAAAATATTTGTTCAAATCGGTTCATAATTGGCGGCGTTATCGCGTAACAAACATAGAAATAAAAAACATACGTGTCGTATTGAGAACCTCCTCCTTTTTAAAGTCGATTGAAAATGCCGACCCACGTATTCTGAGTGATCGCCTTGCCAGCTTGAGTAGGTTGGCGGTAGATGTCGCACACAGCAAATCCTTATCACCATCCACGAGTACTGAACCATTCTACTTGTCACGGCCCTCGACTATTCGTCTCTCAGCTTCTGTGTTGTTTCTTTTTTTAAGTTTTTATTTTTATGTTTAGAAGAGAACAATAAATTTATTTTGAAATTGTGTTTTTTCCTTGGCTCCTCACGAATTGCTGTAAAAAAGAACGATATAGAAACGTTTATTAAAAGCAATAAGAAAAAACTTCCAGATTTTAATAAAGAAGTTGTAAGAATTTTTACAATTCCAAAATCCATACCCCGACAATTTTTATTAACTCTTCAATCAACCCATGATAATAAATTTACGTTAAAGTCGAATTATAATTGGTGAAACCATTCGTGATTTAAAAAGCTACGGACAGACCCACATACTGCTTTTTAATATAACATAGTGATTTATAGTAGATAATAAACGTAAATACTATCAGATAAAAAAATAAAAACAGGTATTATCTTGATAAGAAAAGATAATAATGAAGAATTCCAATGGAGCGCTAAAAATAGATAAATCGAAAACATAAAGTGCTTTTGTAGTGCAATACAAGAGTAAAATGAAATTGATAACTCTAAATAAAAAAAACTGGATGACCCATTAAAATTGTAACTCTAATATTTTTACAATAGGTTTAGGTAGATTTTGGGGTATTAGTAAAATTGATTGATCAATTTTAGCGCTCCATTGTATAATAATTAATTTAAACGAAAACTCTACCAATCATTTTTCTGCAAAAGTAAATATTTTATTTAATTGATAGATACCTTTTTCTGAAAGGAGTTCAGACGGGCTTGCAACTACAGGCGTGGAGGTTTATGAGACGTTATAAAATCGTACTGGTAAATTAGTGCCTTGATATTTGATAAGGCAGAATTGGGCTCACCAGGGTAGTACCACCTTCGAGGAAGATTGCCTCGTGCTTCCTCTCAAGCTTTAGAGTTTAGTCGGTATAGCCCTTCTGGCGAGTCCGACATAACCACCTCCTTCGCTCGAGGAGTTTGCGGTATCCGTTAACTGGATTTCCCATCTTCAAAAAAAGGGTTGCACCATCAAGGTTTGCGAAAGTTTAAGATCGAAGGGGGACGCTTATCACCAAACGAAGCTTCTACTAAGCTGCTTACCATCATAATAATGACCAGGAATAGCAGGCTAAAATTTTTCCTATCACTTCTAAGTACAAATTATTATAGTTACAGTTTATAAGTAGTTGAGGGAGACCAAGAAACTGGAATTATTTTCATTATCTCCAATTGCGAAAAGGGTCTTTATTACTTTGACTATATGTATAACTAAGGTCAACCGAAGCTTCGAGCATACTTTTTTTCATACCATCCAGGTTTCTTTCAATTTAAGAAATTAAAATAAAACACGATTTACATACATTTAACTTGGCTAATAAACATTAAATGGTAAATGAAATAAAATTGGAATTCGTAAAATTTAAACATTACAGAATGAATTAATAAGACCTAGTCTCAATAATGATTACTTATAAATTTTATGATAATCGTTCTCGCAAATTGTTTGAAGATAACGATGCTAAGTAAATTGATTTATTATCATATTAACGTATTAATAAATACATCAATTTTTTAAGCCTAAGGTATAAAAATTATAAGCAATTTAAAAAAGACAATTTTTATAATTACAACATTAACTTCATAAACAGTGTAATTTTTTTAATTCCCTTGCATTCCAACACTGTAAAACGCAAACAAATTTTCCTAGAACATAAAGGCAAATTCTACGACCACCTTATCATTAAAAAAATGCAATTAAAAATAAACTGTTAAAGTGCTTATATCCGTGAAATGATCTCAAAAGATATTGTATCACGCGATCATCATATTTTGACGGAGTTTATCCTTAACGGTATTGAAAGCGAAGTGAATATTTGTGAAAACATTGCACCATCATTATCGTGATAGATATTGATGTCGTTGTATTTATGGCAGTCTGTGTTTATTTATCTTTTATTTTTTACATCACCTTTTACTCTGGTCAGCTTTTCCTAGGTTACAGGTTCCTAGTGTCCTGTGCTGGAAAGATCCGAGACACTCTTCGCAGGAGGAAAATGGCTGAAGGCAATCCGCAGTGTTTTTGGTGGGTATACCGGACGCAGTTCGTCAGCGATTAGCGTCGGCGATAAGCGTCGGCGTTGAGCGTTCGGGAGCTCCACATATCCCCGGGAGACCCCCATCCCCGGGTCGAAGGCACTAATGCCTTTTACTGCGAAATAAAAAAAAGGTTACAGGTTGCGGAAGAGTCTGAAATGTTACACGTTACCCCGTCATATAGCGGTTTGACGAAAAAAATAGGCTTTAGTCCGACATAACCTATAGTCCTACCCTGGAACTGTAGGTATGCATGTGCATATCTCCACGTAAAAATTAAAAAAATAAAGGTAACAAGTTCTCTGAAACAGATCTCTATAATGGTAAAGGCGGTCTTGCCTTTTGCACTGTTTTGTTTCTTTTGCTGTTGTAATCTTATTTCTTTTATCATTGGTTAACAATATTTTTTATAATTTAATAGATTTTATTATTATTAGTATTATAGATATTCTGGTATACTTAAAACTTATGTAAGCCATGTGTGAGCATGTGTATGGGGTTAACTACTTCTCATAGGACCCACTATTGGAGGGATTGGTATATAACAGTATATAACAATAATTACCACCAATTTACCTGTTAGGGTTCATACCCTACCATGACTTCATACTCATGGTAGAAAATTTTGAATCAGGCCTTTCCTATTTGTAGTATATCAACTGGTACTTTTTACCATTGTCTTGAGAAAAATAGATTAAGATATAAGATAATAGTAAGGATAAAAGTTTCCTTATGATTAAGTTAAATTTTTGATTTAAAATCAATGAAAACAGGAAAACTAAACGAAACATCACAAAATCAGGTGCAGCATCAGTTGAGATAAAAAAAATTAAATGGTTTTTTATCGCTTATCTTTATCAGGAAATTAATTACCTTACAAATAGGGGCAGAGGGCTACAAAGTAGCATTGCACGATGTCTCTCGCCGCAGTACTGTGCCTCATCTTCGCGGTTTCACTTGTGGACAGTGCGGATGATAGAATAGTCAGCACAGATCAAGGTCCCGTTCGCGGCTACCTGGCAAACGGCGTGTACAGCTTTTATTCTATCCCCTACGCTACAGTGCCTACTGGGGCTGACAGATTTAAGGTAAGTCAACTTTTGTTTGCTCTGTTATACTAAAATGGTTCTTCTTGATCTTCTTGGTGAAAAAACTTTTGTAATTTATTAAAATAATTATAAATTCTCGTATCTATTATACATATAAAATGGTACTTGACGTTAAAATCCCAAGGAATGCTAAGAATTTCATGAATAGATACCTGGTTATCTCTGTCGAGCCTTCGAACCGCCTGATGAGATTGAGGACCTCATGTTTTGATAATTTTCTTAAAAACATCTCTATGTAATTTATTCGTTTCTATAATTCAATCTCTTTTTAGACCGAGAGAAAATAGCAATCTCAAATTATAAGAAAAAATCCTGTAGATTGTCTTCAATTCTATTAAAGACTTGTCTGTCTTCATATCCTCCCGAAGACAGAACAGAATGGCAAAATTGTGGACGCCCTCTGCTTTACGTTGGAGATATAGGATAGATAGCCATTATTACAAGTACTCTTTCAAGTCGTTGATATTTATTTGAAAGACATCGTGAAATCGAAACATAAACAATTCTCTTGTGTGATAAAGTCAAGTTCAAAGATAAAATTTGTAATCAGTGATGATTTATTCAAAGATAAGTTATAACAGGCACGTTCTCAAGTTTAAGTTGTTTTTAATAAAAGTTTTCGTTTTAAATAAAAGACCCCTTATAATACAGTGTTTAAAAAAATTTTAGCTCAATCCATGGGGAATTGTTAATGAAATTATAGGATTATGATACGAACGTTAGCCAACTTTGAATTTTAAAACTAAAATTAATTAAATATCACTAGAGCAAGGAATGCGC
Source organism: Eurema hecabe (assembly GCA_026213755.1). Classification (NCBI taxonomy): domain Eukaryota; kingdom Metazoa; phylum Arthropoda; class Insecta; order Lepidoptera; family Pieridae; genus Terias; species Terias hecabe. The sequence goes on from JADANM010006423.1 coordinate 2,981,596, forward strand.
TTCATTCCAACAGCTATCAAGAAAAATATCTAATTATACATAATAAAAATATTTAAGGTTCCATTGAAATATAACTGAGAAACAAAATTATATTTTATATCTTCAGGTAGCATTACCACCACCGACATGGACAGAAGTTTTCAATGCGACCCAACAGAGACTATTATGTCCTCAATCTGGACTGCAATTAGACACTGGCGATGGGGTCCGAGAACAATGCCTCGTCGTTAGCGTATTCACCCCTAACACTACCACTGAAAATCTACCAGTAGTTGTATACGTTCATGGAGGTGCATATCATAGAGGATTCGGAAACAGCAGGACCCCAAAACACTTAGTAGAAAGCCAAAACGTAGTCGCAGTAACTTTTAACTACCGACTTGGAGCACATGGTTTTCTCTGTTTGGGAACAGAAACCGCCCCTGGCAATTCTGGTATTAAAGATCAAGTCATGTTGCTAAAATGGGTTCAAAGAAATATTGCTAATTTTGGAGGTAACCCCAATGATGTAACCTTAGCTGGATACAGTGCTGGTTCTTCTTCTGTTGATCTGATTATGCTGTCTAAATTATCCCAAGGCTTATTTAAAAGAGTAATACCAGAAAGTGGAGCCAATGTTCAAGCTTTTAGTGTTCAAACTAACCCGATCGAGAACGCAAAATGGTTTGCGAGACAGTTGAATTTTGAAAATGTGGACAACATAAAGGACCTAGAAAATTTTTACTTGAATACTCCGTTTAATGTTCTGACGTCGGTTGATCTAATGAGCCGTACCGACGCAGTAACAGTATTTTCTCCGTGCATCGAAAGGGATTTAGGACAAGAAAGATTCTTAGAAGATAGTCCAGTAAATATACTCAATAGTGGAAACTATACTAAGTACCCTATACTTTATGGAATATCGGAGATGGAGGGCCTTATTCATATATCTAAATTCGATGAATGGAAAGACTTAATGAATAAAAATTTTGCTGATTTCTTTCCCCACGATTTACGTTTTGACAGTGAGGAAGAGAGGAACAGTGTTGGGGAAAAGGTTAAAGCGTTTTATTTCGGAAACGAACAAGTTGGGAATCATAATATTTTAAAGTATGTGGACTACTTAACTGATTGTATGTTCGGGTACGCCACGTTAAGATCAGCAAAGCTTCAAGGGCAAGCAGGAAATAATCAGTTATACCTCTACAAATATTTCTTTGTTGACGAAGATGTGGATTACGTTCCCCATACAAATGTACGTGGAGCAACCCACTGTGCACAAACGCATGCAGTCTTAGATTTACCTGATGAAAATGTAATAACTGAAGAATATAAAGAAATGAAAAGGATAGTGCGGGAAATATGGGGGAACTTTATTACCACTGGGTATGTATTGCTTGTACCTTTCATCTATGCCAAAAGATAATTAACTAAAAGAATAAAGTAAAATACAAGAAAAGCTATGTAAGCGTATCTTATTAGTTAAACAATACACATTCTCAAGGAATCTCCTTTAAAGTTTTATGAGTATCAGTTTGTATCTCTATTTTGAATAAGATTTTACCACTCTTTAATTATATTTTTTTCTTTTCAGGCGACCTATACCAAGTAATTCAACATTCCCAGACTGGAGACCTATAACAGCTGACAATTTATCGTACATGTCTCTCAACAGGACGTTGGTGTATGGAGATAGGATGATGTATGAAAGAGCGGTGTTTTGGGAACAAATTTACGAAAAATATTACCAACACCCTGCTCCTCCGAATCCTGAGAATAATAGTTCAGTTAGAATTCATGCGCCGTACATATTCAGTATACTTTCGTTAATATGTTTCCTGTTTTTGTCGTGAATACGGGAGCAAAAAGTATTAAAATTCATAAAAATAATAAAAAACTCCATCAACAAATTGTTTTATTTTTCGTCTTTTGTTGAAGGCCAGTAACGCATATACAAGCCTTACAGACTATAATCATTTCGTACATATGCTACTTCTAATTTAACCAGTTTTCATGGCCACTATAACAACTAAACTTCTTTTAGAATTAAAAAAATGTAAACTCGAATATGTCGGTAATCAACAGGTTGTTGCAAAAAAAAGGTAGATACAGGAAAAGGAAATTTAAGTTTTTATGCACCTAAGCATCTACCATTGAAGCTACCATAGAATCTTATTTGCACTTCATCCAAGAGATTTAACAGCATTCAGCAAGTTACTATGAAAAAATGCTCCGAATAAAAAAATAAACCTACTCAAATATTCGAGGTAGGTGTTCGTATTATTTGCCTATATGATGCTTGCACACATTTGCGTAAAAAATTCACCCCACGATCGGAACTGCGTATTGCTACCCTTACATAGAATTAGCATAGAAATGTATTAGTTTATTCGGTGGGAGGGAAAGAAAAGAAAATATTCTTACATACATTAATACGTGTGTTCTTCTATATTTGATAAGCTGCCTTTTGTTTTCTGTCATGTCTTATAACTAGAAAGAGAAAAAAAAATTTTTTTAAATCCTTGGGTTAGAAGAACACAATGCTTCTTATTTTTATCTAGTATGAAGAAACTTGCGGTAACCGTATGTTAGAAACATATCTTCTGCTATAACATATAACATTTCAGTCTATATCAGACCACATTCAAACCAATTATTTTTTTCGACTGAAAATTACAAAACCAATATGTAGTCATACTTACTGCTTACTATAGGTAGACATGAGCTTCTCCAACAGAGCTAAAGATGTTTCCCCAAAGATTCACTTCAAAGATATAACCGCCTTAAGAAATGCTATGCTGTTTATGATTGTAATAATATCAAAAGTAAAGATATTCACAACGTTTTATTGCATCATGTAACATTTGTATAACACTTAAACTACACACATCAACTATGGATTTACAATACCCGTTGGAAAATACAAATATTGCACATCCATCTTCAGAAAAGAAATTCGGCTGAAAGAAATAAATAATAAGTTATAGTTATCTCTTTCTAACACTGACTATTGAATATTCGGTGTCATGTGGGAAAGAGATTAAGATCTATGGAGCTGAGTTAAGCAGAGGTCTCTTTCTGATGGTCGATGTGCAGTGTATCTCACCTAGAATTGTACAAACAACCAAACACCAACATTACAAATATTTTACAGATATTTACTTGACAATTGAATTTAAAACATATACATATCTTTTTAACAAAAATCATTTAGATACTACAATAAGATCGATTCTGGCACAAGATCGACTTGAGCCTTGTTTTTCGTTATAAAACAAAGAAGTTTCAACGTCAATTTTTATAACATCTTCTAAAGCCCAAGTGACTCGCAATATGACGTAAACTTTGCAAAAAGTTGTCAAAACAAAAACCTTTTAGTGTCGAAGAAATGTCAACTTCAATTTTCAAAACAATCGCTCTGTTTTTAATATAGGTATCTACTGTTTTTGTTAGAAGTTTAACTTTAGGACACTTGAGAGACAGACACACTCAAATAATTTTAATTTTATGATGACTAAGGTTTTGTTTAGATTTTTTATTTGTATTATTTGATTAAGAAGTTATTGAGGCACCGTTCATTACTTGGGAATTAGATACTATCGACAACAACGTAGCATTTTATTAGTTTTGGTGGGGATATTAGAAAACAATACGTTTTTTTAATTTCATCACGGTATGCTCAAAATTCTGAAACTTCTTACCATTCTTCTTCTTATTCATTTTTCTTCTGTAGCATTATGACCAGTGCATCCATAATTAGAAAGATGACAAGAAACTTAACAATGATTAATATAGGCTCTAACAATAATACTTATTACTAACTAAACGATATCTACACTAAAAAGGGTTTTATAAAATCTATCTAAAAATAACAATTACTACATAGGAAGCGCAGGGGTACAAGCACAACCAGAGTTCATACTTACAAAAGATTTTGCACAGTTATTGTACTACTTAGAAGACTTAGAATAAAATTTCTGAAATTGAAGTTAAAAAGAGTCTTTTATGTAAAGTAAAATAGGACAATTAATGTTAATACTTCTAAATTATTAATAAGAGCGTAGGGACTAGCTTGACTAGATTTTTCTTACATGAATTTGTGTCTTTAGAAAAGTAGTACGTACACGCTAAAAATAAATGTTCACATTAGAGTGATTCATTGGAATAGTTTTTTTATAAATAAACTGTCATTTATTATTTACCTTGGTTAAAGAAATAGTTGTGGTTATATTATAACAAAACCATAAACATTTCTAATATATCTACAATTTGTCCCGAAAACACTCGTATTAATGACAATAAGATCTTAGTTTAGAGTAAATTAATACAAGTAACGGAAGAAATAAATAAATAATAATAAATTTACTGTTTATACTGTTTACAATACATTTCTCACACACAGTATAATTTAAATTCGAAAATTTATTACACATAGAAAAGTATAAAACACATCGAAAAAATGTTCTGTTTCTTTTGCGACGATTTGATTGACGTCACGTTCAATCAAAATGACATATCTTCGTTAATACAAATAAATGTCCTCAAATTATCATGAGATAGTATCATTATCTATATGAAACAATTTCCTGTATTAAGATTTAGATCTCAAAATATATTTTTATCAGAAACTAATGTTTCTTCATTGGTTCGAACAATATTTTCTTGGGGACTATGTTCACATAATAATTAATCCGACGTTCTTTAAAAGAAACAGAACATTGATACAGTTCCTAAATAGAGAAAAGTTAAAGCTCTTAATATTCCTAATGTGTAAGAAATACCTTTCGTGAATATAAAATGTAGTGTGCGTTTAATTTATTTAAAATTCAGCTACGCTATTTTTATGGTGTGTATGTTTTTTGAAAACACAAGAACAGCAGATATTCCACGATTGACTATCAATAATGTACACTTAATACTATATTTACAAAACGCTAAAAACATATTGAGCACTATCAACCAGAACGCATAAAATGATATGATACATTGCTAATTTGTACACAGCTCAGTTTTCGTGATTGTGTGAAAACGAAAATGTCCTGAACATGTATTGCTTTAGTATCGAAAGGTGCTAAGCAACCACACAACGGTTCTCGTGTGAGGGGCCTCCCGCTGCCGAGTCAGGGGGAGGCTCCGCACTCCGCACTCCGCCACTACACTCTAAAGCGTCTATCATCTCCATTAGTTCTTTGAACACAGCTATGACTCGCCAATTATACTTAGCGGAGCACTCCACGTAACCACACTTCCAATGCTTACGCACGAGATTCACAATGTTCCTACGTTTCTCGCGCGAGTCCACGCACGCACTCTCAGCCATGGCCAGCTGCTGGAGTCCGCTGGCGGCAGACGGCGCAGTACTACACAGCAAATCCTGCTTATTACCAACCACGAGCACTGGAACATTCCTCATGTCACGGCTCTCGACCATTTGGTCTCTCAACGTTCGGATATACTGAAACGTCTCGACGTTAGACAGATCGAATACTAAAATGTAAGCGGTCGCGTTCCGCAGCCCATAAAAACGGTAATGTGCCCATTCGTAGTATGAGTTTATTGGAAAGTAAGGAATAACTGGCACATCAGTAATCTTAACCTCGTAAAGGTGCTCGTTTATGATCACTGACGGGTAAAATGTGTGTTTCCTGTCGGTCGGCACGTATTCTTCGGAGAAATCGCTCCACACGAATTGCTGGAACAATGAAAGAACGTTGTAGGTCGTATTCAATAAAAAACGTCTGGATATTATAGAAAAGTGGTAACTGATTTGCACATAAACCATATAACTATTGACGACCGCTTGGCGCAGAGGTAACACAACTGCTTTCTGCGCGAAGGGTCGTGGGTTCGATTCCCACACCGGAAAAATATATTTGTAATTTACATTTGTATTTTTCTGGGGTCTGGGTGTTGCTATGTATTGTATGCATGTATTTACAAAAGAAAAGTATGTATATGTAATTTATTCCGTTATCTAGTTGCCATAACACAAGTTTCGGCTTAGCTTGGAGCTAGATGGCGCTGTGTATAAATGTCCTGAAAATATTTATATTTATTTATATTATATTTAACTTTTCTCTGAAATTTGATACGCCAATGTATATATTTACTTTTATTTATATATATATCCTTATCTAAAGTGAATAGAAATATTGGCGTATCAAATTGGTATAAGATGTTGTTATTGAAATATACGTAGGTAACTAAGACAGATATTCGCTCCCTTGTAGAAAAATTGGGGCGAACATTCCGGCAATTATTTAGTTACACGAAACGAATGTCTACATAATATATATTTATTATTTAACCAGAGAGAGAGAAGGCTTTAATAAATAAGCTATGGAACTCTTTATTCACTATTCAACTCCGTATACCACAAATTATTTCGATACTTAATATTAATTAATGAAGAAATATTCTATCGTTATATTATGTTTTCCATAGAATCTGACTAATGGACGTATTATTTAAGAGAATATTTTTCCTTAGTGAATCAATATTAATGAATAATTTGGATCTTTTTAAGATTGAGGTGAGTAGGCTACTAAACCGACGTGATACCTCTTAGACCATATCTTCGCTTACGATCTGAGTATCTACTCCGAATGCAATCGTCGTTGAAATCGAAAATTTTTGATACTGCTAACCGAGCTATGAGACGTCATATACTCTAATAAAGAATCGGATCGCACATCAGTTTATCGGAATGTTATCGAAACAGAAACAAAAAAGTTTTTATATTAATTCGAAGTTGCTCAAAAACTGTATCGAGAATAATAAAAATCGACATCGATTGTGTTCGGAGTAGAGCTTCTGATAAGATCGCGGTTTGGTCGCAGGCTAAGAAGCGAATCTTTGCCATTTCATCATAAATAGAATAGAACAGAAGATCACTGTCAAATTATTTAAAAAGTTAATTTAAAATTTTATTGTAGTACATACTAATAAATCGTAATTACAGTATATCGTAGCAAAGTAATGGATAGATTCCATGATTGATTTTGTCATTTGTTGGATATAATCGGCAAATGTTGGCGGCACGCACGATAATAATGTGTTGGTACAGCCCATTCAGAGATTATATTACTGCCTCTGAACACTCAGTGAATGCAAATTAATTTGAGTACGTATTATTGATAGATGATTGCTTTTAATAATTTCACAAAAGAAAGATATACTCTTCATTATCAATTTATTTTTAACCGACTTAAAAAAAGGTTCTCAATTCGTCTGTATGTATAATATTTTTTTTATGTATGTTCACCGATAACCTCGTCGTTTATGAACCGATTTTGATGATTCTTTTTTTGTTGGATAGAGGACGTCTCCGAGGTGGTCCCATTTTAAGGAAGTCAGGATCTGATGATGGGAAACCAGAGACATCGCGGGGAACTTTCAAAAATCGTTTGGGCGACTAGTGCGTTTATAAGTTTTTCAATAAGTATCTTATGTAAACACTTTAATTTTTTTAATAGTTTGGAGAAGGTCTGAGGATGGAGCCAAGGTATAGTCGAGGGAAATCCTCAACGATTTACAGTAGCTTCCTTGTGTTTGGGCTTGATTATTTTGTATTGATAAGGACTTTACATCTAGATGAGTTGTAACTACCATAAGGGGTCTGATGCTGAAAACGTGGATTAGCGTAAAGAACTCCTCAACGGTATATCGTAGCTACCTTGTGTTTGGACTTGATTAATTTGCTTCGATGAAAGCTTTGCACCCATATGAGTTATAATCAAGGTTTGCAATAAATCTGATGATGGAGACCAGAGACAGTTGAGGAACAAATTACAGCATTTAACAACTTGACAACCACTTTCCGACTCAAGTAACCGGCGTTTATTCACTCGAGAAGCATGATTCATCGATCCACCACTAAAAATTGTAAAATAAAATAATTTTTAACAAAAAATAAACCGACTTCAAACTAAAAACCAAAAAATAAATTTGCTTCCCACAAAGTAATACGCATTTTCATTTAGTATATCGAAATGATTTAATAGTTATTTTATAATTTGGAAGTCGGTGCCACGAGACAATCACATTATCAAAAACCTATAAATAATACTAATTATTTATAAATGATTGAAGGTGTGATGATTAACTGATTATAATGATTGATTAAATTTCTTAATGCGCAAAAATTCCCTTGTTTAGTTTTTTATCTGAATGCGTATTTATAGAAACCAAAAAACATTTTAATCGAGAAGATATTCAAATATAATGAACCGATGTGATAGAATGACTTACATTAAATCTAATGTAACCATATACTTATATGGCTACATTATATTCACATGAATCCTAATAACATCCACTTACGAAAATATGAATTTGTAGCTTATATTTGCCTGTAGTAAATACGGTTTATCGTCTGAACAAAGGGCTTCATGAAAGAGATGAAGTTTATCTTGTGGCGAGATTATTTTCCTTGTTTACGGAACATTTCGATGGAAAGGGTTCCTGTATACATTCTGACGAGCTTATCGGTAAATTAAATATAATATTACATTCTTATATTAATGCTGTGATGAAACGGAATCTATAAGAAACATATACATACTGTAGGTGATAAAATACAGTCAGATGTCGGAGTTATAAATGTAAGGTACACACGGGAGCCCTCCAATTTTTTCCAAACTAAATAGCTTTAACGTGCAGGTAAAGGACCGAACCACTTTTGTATTTATAATAAAACTAGTTCTACTTTAGTAAAACTTTATTAAAAAATCGCATGAGAATCGGTTGGGTAGTTTTAAAGATTTAAGCATACATAGGGATTTAGGAACAGAGAAAGCGATTTTGTTTTATACTATATAGTGATTACAGTTCTTTGTACATAACAAATTTTATCTTATCTACCACCCAAGTTTTTTTTTATTTCTATGAAGTGGTGAGACGAGCTGGACGTCTTCCTGATGGTAAGAGAAACGCCAGCCCATGACCTATGTAGTGCTATCTAGAACTTTGCTCCTGGCAGGGGTGCACTACATTGATACTCCCCACTTTGAGTCATAAGATGTTGAGACTCATTGGCCCAGTAATCGTGCTGGCTACAGTGCCCTTTAGACCGAGCACAGTGACATTTGCACATCACTGTTCAGGCGGTTGAATGTCTGGCACTGTAGGGGTACCCACCCAGTCGGTCTTTTTTTTTATACTATGAAGAGGGGAGACGAGCTGGACGCACTCCTGATGGTAAGAGTAACGCCAGCCCATAGCCAATGCAGCGTTACCCGGAACTTTGCTATAAAGCCCAACTCCGGGCAGGGTGCATTACACCGACGCTCCCCACTTTGAGTCATCAGATGTTGAGACTCAAAAAGTTGAGTCTCCTGCTAAAGAGACCTACCCGCGGTAAAGTCAGGGTTTTAAGATGAAATACACGTATATACCTGTATGATGCTGGTCTTGCCGACAGCAGGTGCTCCAAGCAGCACAACCTTCACGAGGTCCAGGCTATCAGGACTTGGCTCCACGCTGGGCGCTCCGCTGACAGCCAGGGTATTCCCGCCACCACGCTCTAGATAATCCAAATCTAGTTCTGGAACAAACAGTTAACCCAGCTTGTAAAACAATGGTACCAAAGTGGGCTAGCTAAGGCAAGTTTTTACTAATTCGGGAGATTTTGTGGACAGATGTTTAAATATCACTTCAATATCTGGAGGCAGGGAAAAAACCTCAGATCAGACCAAGTACTGACGTAGACTAATTAAGGCCAGTCTTTACTGACTCTGTAATTTTTGTGGACTGATGTTTACAAATCACTTTCGGAGCGAAGTGTATCATCATGTTAAAGTGTGGGCTTTCTATTCTATGAGAGATTATCGTATCAACATTTAACTTGATAATAACCTGGAACATCTAAATATATATAATTCAAAGACTGACTCACATAGTGATCTATCAACGCACAGCCCAACCACTGGACGGATCGGGCTTCAATGGGATAAAATGGCGGAGTCGCAGGCAACAGCAAGTTTTCAATAAGAAGAAGCGATTTATATTTGCGTATATTTAATGTTTTATATGTCTTTGAATTATTTTCCAGCATGGAATTTAATAAGCTCGCTATACAATATTATCGTCGCTGATATTATTTCGCGTGATAACATCAATTTTCATCAATAATAACACACGCTAAATTAAGTATATTATTATCTTGTCAAACCAATCGGAACTGAATTATGATAATGAAATATAATGATATTTAACTCTGATAATATATTGTGTTCTATTTGTGTAAATAAATATAATTTTTAAAGAGATTTGTGTTATATATTATTTGTTTTTCACTTGTTTGCTTTCTTATTCTTTTTTTACTGTTTAAGTCCTGATGATCTTGTAGAACTCACTAATGAGCTATAGGTATGTTATTTGTACTCTTATTTGTTATAAAAAATAAATAAATGTATTTATTCATTGATCTTTTAAGATAGTGTCGCCACAGGAATTCTTGGTAGCGCATAGAGCACACCCCGTAAAAAATTTAGCCATTACATCTCTTTGAAGTTGAGATTATTTTCAGTGCGCAGAGTGTAGTACCATTGTACCATAGTGAGAAGTACCGTAGATCATTTATGGTTATATTTTTCCTTCTCCTTATTCTATACGTTCTTTGAAGAACGGTAATGCATATATTTTGACCTGGAACCTTGAGATCCATGGACAATCAGGTGAATTTCTTGTAGAGTAATAACATAGAAAAAATATTAATAATATTACAAAGCGATTCAGTTAAAAAATATTTTATTGTTACGTAAGAGAACTATTTTAGTAATAAATTAATTATAGGTACATTTCTAAGAAATCAGCTAAAATTGTTTGTTTCACTAACGAGGGTTGGTTCTTGCTAAAAGTGGGCTTCGTTAGAGTACAAAGTAATTATTAGTTTAGTGTAATTGTCTCCGAAATAGATTTCACAAGGGCATAATCAAATAATGTCCCCGTTAAATTACTCGTAAAATCTACGTCACTAGCAGTTAATTAATCCGAAATATTTGGGTATAAGCTCAGTACAGATTGTTCAAAATGTGTAAGGTTTTGCAACAATATGAGACCACGTAATTGTGCAGAGAGCGAAGTATAATTAGCTAACTCAGTGGTTCTTTACCTTTTAGACATGAGGGACCATTTGTTAAAATTTCTCTTTTGTGACCGACCACCTATTTGTTTTATGAGTATACCTACATTGTCAATAAATAAACAATCATTATATGTATATCTAAAAAAATGCATAAAAATATTCAATATTTTTTTTATTTATTATTTATTGTAAATGCGCATTATACATCTATAAATTTTAATATATTTTTGTGATTGCTCTGCGGACCACTTGTTGCTTGATGCTTCCAGGGACCACCGGCTAAGAACCACTGAGCTAACTAATTAAGCTAGTATATTGCGTTTATTCATGTGGAGATTGCAGCCGAGCGTCAGAAGCTTTATTAGCATGAAAAGTATGTGTGAGAATATTATAATTAAAATTAAATTGAATGATCTTCAGAAAACCATCATTGTGTAATTGTAGCGTACTTTTTAGTGATGTTTCATTTTGTTAGGTTAGTTTTTTAGATATTAGATTTATAATGGACTGAATTTGAGCAGCAGCGTTGGTGGTACCTACCTTCTACCAAAATTAGACTATCTGAATGAAAAAATGTATGATAATCGTTTGCGTAGTTTTAAAAATTAAATCATACATACATAGACCGACATAAGAAAGCGACTTTGTTCTATACTATGTAATTATTACACCGTAGGTTCCAAATAAATGTTTTAGAAGTAACACCATACATTATTATTAGCAACTAAGCCTGACACATAAGGGTCCTTGCAGGGTTACTTATGGGTTCGTTATATCACCTCCTACACCCTTCTAATCTCCTGGTATTACTGGTATGGAAATGAATTCCTCGGGTGAAGCAAGTTTACTGAATGAGTTTTCTCCTAAATTTAGAAGATTCGATTTTGTGTTTGTCTTGAGAATACATTAAAAGTTGTTAATTTTTTTTTTTTTGTATTATATATATTTTTATATAGACTTTCTCATTCTATGTAACACATTCAAAATTAAAAAATATCAATGCATCATTTCATTGGGTTTAATGAGCTGTCTCTGATTTTATTACTTTGCGCTTCGATACAACTCTCATTAATGGAATTTTTAACTTCCTAAAATATTTTTAATGTAGATTTGGACTTACATGTTTTATTCCAATCAAACCA
>JADANM010006423.1:3007946-3023956 GCA_026213755.1 Eurema hecabe
TGCAGTCGGGTATTTTGTTTTTTTAATAATTAATGACGCTTGTTTACGTTTCAGTTACATGTAAAAATAACTTTTGTATTCCGGGACCTTTAGCCCTTTTTTATTATTAAAATCAGTTTTTTTTTTATATTTCCCTTACTACAATATTCAATTAATTATTAAACAACATTGTTATTTAATACAATACAATACAATACAATACTTCAAACATTAGTTTCAAGGATTTTATTGAAAGTTTGTACAACAACTAACTGCGCCGCGCGGTTTTACCCGCATTACGCATGTTATATACACATAAACCTTCATTAAGAATCACTCTATCTATTTAAAAAAACCGCATCAAAATCCGTTGCGTTGTTTTAAAGATCTAAGCATACATAGGGACAGACAGACGGCGGATGGCGACTTTGTTTTATACTATGTATTGAAAAAGCATAGGACTCAATTAGCTCTAACTGAAACTAAATCATAAGAAAACTAATTTATTTAGTTAGATTACGTAATAAGTTATTCACATATTTTTCGATTCCTATATGTTTAATATGAAATTTTAATTACTTAGGAATTCTTTTGTGTCTATCTAGACTACAAAGCGATTGCCTTTTAGAAGTCAACATTCAAAAACTACCGTCATAAAAAGTCGATCGACCGGCCCTTCGGGGATTCTTTTAACACTGTACCACATTGTATTCGCCTTTTATAGATCTATTAAGTTACATATTCTGTGGCGAGACGATTGTCCGTTGGGAATTCTGAATTTAAGTTCAGCTTGGCAGCGTTTAGAATTCATGCTAAGCTTAGAGAAGCCTGGTTAAGCCTTAGAGCTGTTTGAGTAAGTATTCCGTCGCAGCCATTAGTAATAACCACGGTTGGAGAGCCGTACGCTGAGTAAATTGGTGATTAACTTCAATGGGGTTCGCTTAATAAACATACCGTGTTAATTGTTTTGTATAGTTTCTTAATTATATAGTATAGAAGTTTTATATATTAAACAACATGATATTTGACGACCGCTTGGCGCAGCGGTAGTAGAACTACTTTCTGCGCGAAGGGTCGTGGGTCCGATCCCCACACTGGAAAAATATAGGTACATATATGTTTGAAATTTACATTTGTATTTCTCTGGGGTCTGGGTGTTGCTATGTATTATATTATATTTTACAAAAGAAAAGTATGTATATATAATTATATCCGTTATATAGTTCCCATAACACAAACTCTGCTTAGCATGTAACTATAGGGCACTGTGTATGTGTATACTGAAGTACTTATTTATAAGATTTCAAAATGTCGTGTTTGAAAAATTTTAGCTTTGCCAAGTTTAATTGTATGTGTCAATAGTGAAATTGTATATTCCATAATTTTAAATAGCCTTAACAAAGGAAAATTCCAAATTCCAGACGCTTCTGAATTTCACATTCCTTATTGTAACGTAGCCATACTTCAACATTACTGACCACAGATATTTTAAGCATTTATTATCTGTATTTATTAACTAGCTCTGCGTCACAACTTGACCTTTCATTCATCATTGTGTTTATAATAATTATTACATAGTAAAAAAATAGTCCCTTTTTTTCTGTCTGTCCCGAAGATTTACCCATACATAATGGCTAAATCTTTGAAATTATGCACCCGACTTTCATGCGGTTTTATTGAGAATTTAGATTCAAGAGAAAGTTTATATGTATGCACAAATGCGGGTTAAAACGCGGGATGCGGCTAGTAGATAATATTAAAAAAAAAAATTCAAAAGAAATAAATCATCCAAACATTGCACAATTGCATACCCTACAATTAGGAATAACATTAAAACTTACAAATTAAACAAAAATCGCATTTAAAAATATGCTTTTCATTTATTATGCTATGTATAAATATCCCGTTTACAGTGATGCATTATTATTTAATATATGATAATATAGACAGAAAAGCTGAATGTTAAAAAGCCTAAAGTAAATTTAGCAATAAAAAAATCGACTCGTAGTTCCTGAGATGAGCGCTTTCAAACTAACAAACCAAGCTCTTCAACTACATAATATTAGTACACATTAGTAGTAGTATAAATAGTTTTTTTAATACAAATGATTTTAGTGTACCCAATGATATTATTTATTAGATATTTCATACCCATACAAAACAACCGAAAAGTGTTCCGCACAGCAACGGCAGCACACATACATAAAATTCAAAACGATAGAAAAGAGATAAATGATAAAACCAACCAGAAGAAAGTAGATGGTCTTGTCAGTTGCGCGTGAATGCACCGATAACCAATCACCTAAAGTTAAGACGTCCTAATTAGGATGTTTTTTGCGTCTTCAAAATTTTGCGCTAACAACTTATCTATTTAATATAAAATCATTGACTGTACCTAAACTACGGCCAAAATTTTCGGTTTGTACTGCGCATTTGGCGAAAGAGCTTTTGATGAGGTCAAACGGGACGGGTTAGGTCCCGAGAGATAGAAAAGAAAACCTCTCAGCTAATCTTGAAGTAGAGCACATGTTTTTTTGTAAAAGCAACTCTAAGTAGTCTCTATAGTTAAGGCAACAGCAAATAAAAATATTGAAATAGTGTTTTTAGTTACCGGCAAAGTGTTACTATTTGTTGCGTAGTTGAATAAAGATATATATTTGACTGCTGTTAACTTTGCAAGCTATGTTAATTAGTATGTTATATTCAATAAAAACACATGCTTAGATTAGGTTTGTTGAATAATTTTGAAATGTTGAAAAAAAATATTCAATAAATAAAATATATAATAATATAATGTAATATTCATATTTAATTTTAGTTCAGTTAAACTGATGTTAAAAATGAGATACAAGATCGATATATTTACGATAACCTATATTGTTATAAATTTAACACAATACCCCATATCATGTAAAAGAATTGAAGAAGGCCAAACTAGTAAGAATTATTTTACATTGTATTTTTACCTTTAACGAATTTAAGCGCTAAGTTTTATTACCTGTAGCTACCGCTCTAAATAAAACAAGACACAAAACCAATTCATTCTTGACACTAGTACCTACTGAATATTCCAGAAGGTCGATGTTTGGCTGTGGTATTGAAAGCACGTGTTGCTTATTGCCACAACCAAATATCGAACCACGAACTTATTTTATCTACAACTACTAGACATTGGCAAAATTGCGATAACGCAGCACTGCCATTTAACCAAGAATAAGAAGAAGGAATATTCCATTTTTACTTACCCAATACTTTATTCTGTTTAGTACAATTGCCCTTATTATGATCGTCCGTATCCTTAGACGTTGTATCTAATCTATTCATTTCAAACACTCACACAGAGACACATAATTCAAACATATAATACACTCAACGAAATTAATATCATTGACAAGACTTGGCGCCAATTTAACCGCACCACAGATAACAAAAACATTTACGAATATCTGAGTTTTGGCGGGAAGCATCCACCCCACAGATAACGAAGCACAGAGTATAAATAACCTACGTAATTTTGGCGGCAATTTATCGCCAACCAGGCGCCCGCCCTGCGCCAGAATTCCTTCCTAACTGACGCTTCTCGCTTGGAGAACATTCCCGCATCATGTTACTTTACTTAAGACACTATGTATTTTATATGAAGCTACGGTATGAGGTTGGACCATTGAACGAAGAATACTGTAGGCTTAAGAACTTAACTGGTTGAAGAAGATTGGATGATTAATTTGGTTAATATATTGTCTGTAATGTTGGATATTTTAAAGTAAATCTAAATAAAATTCAATGCAATTATTGTAATTCACACTTAATTATAAATAACGAGTGCTTAGATTTAAAGCAAATATTAAACTTATTTAAAATTATTAAACACACATGCACACAGACACGCTTTTCTATTTTCACTTTGTGAGTATGTAGTAATCAAATATTTATAAAATTAAATATTATAATAGTTTGAGGGCGCACTTTGGACGCCCATTGACCCAGCTAGAAGATATAGGACCATGGGTCAAGTCAAGTATTCAATACTGGCTAGGCCTGGTGTGGAAGCTATTGAGCCTATAGGTACCTTCTATTAAATTAGCGTTGATGCATGTGTATTATTTGTACATGTGTTTATAACGTTTTTAAGTTACAAGTTGTCACCCGCTTTACTTCTAATTCTGTACTGTTCAATATCTTTCGACTTGATTGCCTGGAAGAAATCACATACTAGTGATAAGACCTCCAGTTACTAATAATAGATTAAGACTGTCTACTTAATGTTATTTTATTCTTATGTAACAAAGTATTAATAAATATATAAATTGATTTCTGAATAAATATTTTTTTTTAATTTTTAATAGTACGAAGAATGATAAACAAATTTATGACACCGTTGTCAGGGTAAGACCCCGTTACAGTCGAATATTGATATCGTGTGATTTATCGCAGCTCGAGGCTTGCTATAAATAATAGTCGGGGCTGTTAGCACGACATCAATATAAAAATGTAAGCAAACATATCATCATAGCTAACTTACCTCCAATTTTTTAAATTGATTCTTCAATGTTTACACAAGAAGGCTTTGATATTGTTGTACTTTTCAACATGTTAAAGAAAAGGAAAACATTTATATGCTAAAACAAAGCTTATATTATAAAAAAAAATATTGGGACAGTATATCGTTAAATTTTTCACTTACATAAGTGGCGTCAGAAATCAACAACCTCCTAGCCTCTTTAATCTCATATTGTAATTTCTTTAAGAAAGGAAGACAGCAATTAATTAAAATATAACAAAATGTTACGTTTTCTAAAGGCCGGCCACGCATACTCGCACGCAGTATTACAAACAATCATGACATTACTAAAAAAACACTTTAAGAACGAAGAGGTCTTATAGGTTCAATCTTCTATCTACAAATTGCCTCAAAAAGCCATTTGTTCAAACAACTATCCATCACGCCCTGTCCCCTTATGACATAACGTCGAGAAATAAGTCGCTTTTATCTTTTATTGTTCGCAGACGGCATGGCTTCGTGAAATAAGGCGCAAGCCACTTGATGCGGGCGTAAGCTCTCTGGTAACGTTTGTTACTTTTTATTTACACTTGTCATATGGAATATAAGTAAGGACTATTCCCAAGTGCTAACCATTTGTAGGCACGAACAGTTGACGACGAATGTTTCTTAAAATTTATTTTTTGGTTATATTTATATTTATAACTATTTGGGACAGAATTCAAATTTAAATTAAGTTAGATGCCATTAGGTCGGGTTTAAATTAATTCACTATTGCAATTTTTCATACTTTTCGTACGTTTTTTAGTGTACTTTTTTGTTTACGATGAGTAATCCGGTTAAGGACACCCGTTACGTCATGCTGGCGAACCTTTTGAAAAAATTTTACATAATATTATATTCAAATGTTCTTGATTATTACTCTGATTTTACATTATTTTTATTATAAGATTTATTATTATTAGTTGGTTTCTTGATGAAGGCATTTAGTTATATAATTAGTTTTAATTAATATTTTATATTGACCAAGTTAAGATAACCAATATCTTAACTATTTGATATTTTCGAAGCATTTCTTCGTAAGCTCGTACCTAACATCGTTTCAATGGGACTTAGGTCGAAATCTCCTTTTATCATTTGGAAGCCTGATGACTGTTTGAGACTGTCACGTGGGATTAATACGACGTCTTACTGAAATGAGAAATCTATGTTCCGCTGACGACCACATTTTTAGAATCGACCCTTGAGTTATATATCTCTACTTTTGTCGTTCAATAGCCATGACAGTGCCATTTTTGAGGCAGTACAATGTTTATTTTTAAAACACAAATGCGTAGCTATATAGGTAAATATCGACATTCACAAAAAGGTATAGTTACTACAATACATAAAACAATAACAAAAGGAAAAAATACTACGCTTGTTTACAAAAAGCACACGAATATAGATTCAATAAAGTACAACTATTGCTTTTTTTGCTATAATGCACCATACCTACCATCAGTTAATATATGCTAAAACCACTGTGTTCTACCATCTCATGTGGAAATCGCTACTAATATCTCTGATTATACCGTAACCCCTTAAAAATCAAATATGAATACAGTACTTATAAATACGTGAACAATTTACTGATGTTTTCTCCTTTTGTACGCAGCGTGGTGCTAAATATCTAAAGACTTCCTCGATTAATGGACTATCAAACACAAAAAAAGATTCAACACATTCAAATTAAAAATTAAAGTATATTATAACATTATTATAGTACAGGGCGAGAAGGCCACAGGTTACTATACCACCCTCACCACCTTGACAGCTGGCAGTCGAGCACAGTGCGTTTTCGCAGAAACTTTTTGCCACGTACGACCATCCTGTGGAATCAGCTTCCTCATGCAGTGTTCCCGAACAAATACGACTTGGGGACCTTCAAAAAAAGAGCGTACCTATCCTTAAAAGGCCGGCAACACATTCGTGACCACGCGAGTGCTCACTTAACATCGGTGACGCGCTTGCTCGTTTGCCCCCTGCTATATTTATAAAAAAAAGAACTCTGTCAAATTAGTTAGACGATTCTGACAATTATGACACCATACTAATATTTGTGCCTCCATATTAAATATTGTATGTAACCAAACCAATTTGGATGTGCGCCAGTAATTAAAGCTTCCATGAAATTTAAATGAAAATTACTTTCGATATTAAGCTTACACTATATTAACTAAATGAAGAGCCGAGCAGGCAATTAAAAAATTCTGTTTGTTTTAATGTGTGTTTTCCTACGCTATGATTTATTTATAAGTCTTTCTATCGCCGCTTTCTAAGACCTTGTATTAGGCTAGATGCGTTTAACTAACTAATTATAGATAGGTACTTAATAAATTAAAAAAAGTAATATCTTTCATCAGCAAAGTTACTCGGAACTTTTTATTTATCTTCTGTGTGCAAACATAAAAATCATAAAAAATAATAATTTTTAACTGAAAATATCACGTCATTTTATATACAAAGCATCTTTTGAATTGAAATTAGAATTTCTATTTGCGAATTTATTTGTGTTGAGAATGGGTTTTTGCACATCTATAAAAACGCGCATGAAGCACAAAATTAAACACCTATCTAGCCTAGAGCATAGTGACCAAATGCATTAAAAATATTCTTTTTACAAAATCACAACGTTATATAAAGCAGGCAGCCGGGAAGTTCTCCGCCCATAAACATATTTCGAGATAAATTTACTTCATTCCGCATCGTTGCGCAATTCCAAAAATGGTATAGAAAATGCAGAGTCGCCATTCTACACATGAATTTGTGGCGAGGCTTTGGCAATATTCCAGTACAGAGGAACTGTAACGAATCACCAAGATATAGTTCTTTTCGTACTTTAAAATATTCTAGATCAATCGAGAAATTCAAATATTTATTTACTTTGATTTGTGTGAGTTAATGCTGTTAGAATATGTTTGTTGCATTGTTTTATTATTAAATTTAATTCTTCTCTATGTGACAATGAATATAAGACATTTTTTATTTATCATATTAGTAGAATTCTTTAAGTGTGTTTTTCGTAAACTATAATAAAATTTAGAGTCATTAAAACAATTTACGAAGTCAATCATAACAATAACTGTCAATCCGTCATTATCTTAACTAGGTAGGCTTCGCTTGGCTTAAATTATTTTGATTACTTTTCCATTTAAGTTAAAGACAAATTCAAAGCTAGCTATTTCCAATACTATTCACACTTATTTTTTTTTATTTACTGGTTAATGGACAAATTCTTGGAAAGGAATAATATATAATTGCTATTCATTATACTACACATTGAAAATTATCTAATGACAATGCAATTTTTGGCAGCGAACATACTCCTGGAGCTAAACATTAAGCAAAATTGCATTGTATTTGTTTAATCGTAACCTACAAACTAAACCCCTTCATATAGTCTAGTTTGTTCGTAAAAATACTATATTCCTTCTTAGTTAAGTTTAAAGGGTCAATTCCATATTAAAACACGTCTCCACTAAGTTATATACAAATATGTCAGACGAAATTATTATTTTATATATTTACTATCCGAAACTCCTGTACCCTACACCTAAAATTTTTAATTTAAAAACCATTCTCGTATATCCAAGAATATTCTCAATAATTAACTTTAAAAAAAAATAAAACCGACTTCATGATAATATCCTATTCAACAAAAAAATAATAGTTCAAATTGGTTTATAAATATTGCGTATAAAAAAGTTCATCCCAAATTATCCACCCTTGGGGGTTGTTTTTTTATTATTAAATTTAAATGGGTCCACCCTTGAGGTTGACCTATACGCCGAAAAAATATATATTAAAATCGATTCATAATTGGCGGGGTTATCGCGTAACAAACATAGAAAAAAAACATACGGGTCGAATTGAGAACATCCACCTTTTTGAAGTCGGTTGAATAAGAATTATGTAAATCGGTTTAGCTGTAATCGATTTATGCTCTTACCAAATTTTGCGATTGATTTTTATATCTTTTAATAGATAAGTATAGCTTACAACACGAACACAGTCAAGATGAAACTTTCATAATAAAACTCTTCCTACAATACTTAGATATGTCGTAATAATATAATATTCTGACCAGACGAGCATGTTTAGAAAATTGTACATGATAAAATTCCTTGATGTTCGCTCCTTAAAGGCTTGAACAAGTATTTTACGTGACAACAATCCTGATAGTGCTCAAAGCATAGTAGAAATACTTTCTGCTTTGTCAACAAAATATTTAACATTAGAATAGGAAAGATCAGATCGAAAAGGAAGAATAGGTATCCCTTATATTTATGGATGACTAATTACGTGACAGCGTTCCTTTTGTAAAGGTGGACATAGCACTTTCTTTTGACAGGGTAAATATTCTACTACCCAATACAGATGGACCTTCTTGAACAAGCCAACCCAATTTTTTTTCTTACCGTAAAGAGTTAAAAATTACCTATACTAAACTTTGTATGTATGATCTATGAAAATCAAATATACGTATATATTCATAACTTCCTTGCATATATCTGCACTCGATTCAACGTTTACGAACTGTGCGGTCTAACTGAGAATTGCAACCAACATTCAATTCAATAACCGACGTCATTGAATTCTAGCACATTTCTCGATCTATTAAATGCGGTACGCCGTTAAAATTCACGACATTCCTATTAAAAACTCTATGAAGAAAGCTTTGAATTTTTTCTTGGAGTACATTTCTAGATTTTCTAGACGTCCTTTGGTGCACTAGAAATCTAATTAATGTGGTACAAGGAACCTTGCTTATTTCTATTTTGTAGATGCGGTAGAATTCTTGATACTTACCACTTAATACAAAGATTATCTTGTATCAATCATATGTATTTATCACTTCGAGAAAGTCCATTGAACTCAAATGTGGTCTTTTTCCGATACTTCAATGTATTTTTAGTCGGATGACTAATAAATATTAGGGGAATAAAAATTAAAGGACATTTTGATGCTTTCCAAAACCCCACCCAGTATTGATTAAAGTTCTCGTCTCTAGACGAGGAAATAATTCAATTCCCAGGTTCCATTTCCATCTATGACTTAATCGGGCAAACTTTGCTATTTCAAACAAGAAGTTAGTTTTATTGCCAACTAAGTGGTAACCAGCTCTTAGTTCTTTGAATACGTTTGTGATTTATCTTTTTATAAATGCGAGAATCTTTTGAATTATTCTTGAACTAGTTTTAAATATTATCTGATTACCGTCATGATTACCGAAAGAATGTCTTAGGTCTTCATAGTCTACTACATACTACATTTACGAGAAATCTACAGTGAGCGTCTGCTGCAATATTACATCTTTAATTAACAGACCTGGATAATAAAATTCTATTTTTTATAACATTATCATAAATAGTCTATTTCTTAGTAGTAGGCGCCTGTTTTTCATTTGATAACATTTCATTTATTTCTAATATTTTTCCCGTCTCAATAAAGAAACCCTATAATTACATAAAATCTACAGCCAATAAACCTACACCTATTTGTATTCAACGGTCATATGAATGGCGATGTATACGTACAAAGTCAATAATTAATAGCAACCAGGAGCTCCTTCAAAACCCGACTGGTGGAAAACAAGCAATAGCCTTAATAACATCCAATTTGCTGTTCAATCATAAAGTTGAAAGCGATTTCTCTCGATTCGTTAGAGCTATTCACAGTCAGTTTCGAGCAGTCGGGCTATTGCGGCTCCTGCGAATGGCTCTTAGCATCGAATTCATTGCTTAATTACCTCATTTGAGCTTCAATATATTACTACGGAAATGGCCAAATTCACAATTTAATACTTTCGATGTTTTGATCAGTTTGTTATTTGTGTTTTGGATCATTGGTTCGTTTGTTTTCAAATATCTTTATTTTTACGAAATTAACGGCCAAATACACATACGCAAAGCACGCCTTAAGACTCGTAATTTTGATAGAATTTTATGGCGAACTGTTATATCGGACCGGTTTAAGTTGTACTTAAATTTAAGTTGGGTTTCAATATTCCGGCATAAACCTACAGCTAAGTTAATTAATCGTGAAAAACATTTATTGAATGACGTAAGACGAAACTTAGTGTGTTTTTTGTTAGTGTAAGTCCGACATTACCTTTAACCTGTAACCGGGGGTAGGTCTCTTTCGCAGGAGACCGACTGGGTGGGTACCCCCACAGTGCCAGACATTCAACCGCCTGAGCAGTGATATGCAAATGTCACTGTGCTCCGGTCTGAAGGGCACTGTAGCCAGCGAGATTACTGGGCTAATGAGTCTTAACATCTGATGACTCAAAGTGGGGAGCATCAATGTAGTGCACCCCTGCCCGGAGCAAAGTTCTGGGTAGCACTACATTGATTATGGGCTGGCGTTTCTCTTACCATCAGGAGGGCGTCCAGCTCGTCTCACCACTTCATGTAATAAAAAAAAAAAAAAAAAACAATGGCTCTTCGAAAATGGGGGAACTTAAGAAACAATTCATTTGATGCTTTTATGTTAAATAGGTATTGAGTTATAGAGAGAAGTCAAAAGAGATATATGCTCTTCTCGAACTTAAGATTAGTAAGATTCCTTAAGGCATTTGAACGCTCTAGCTATTATACAGTATATATAGCCATAATACAAATATTAATTTGACTTCCTATCTTTAAATGTAATAAAAGATCAGGTTTTGCGATAAAATGGATTTATAGATAGGATAAACGAGTGCTGGTAAGAGAAAAATTGGTCCGCCGGTTCTAGTTACCAAACAAAATAACATTTCTAAGAAGACATTTCTTGACACCAGTTATCTTTAGGAGGAATGGAGCCTCAAAGTATGATTTTACAACCTACAAATATAAGTTAGACAACTAATTAGTAATTACTTAACATGACGCTAGAACTAGTCTGTTAATGAACGTTCCAGATAGCAAATTAAACTAGGTCTCGTTTTCACCTGACAGATTTGAGCTGAAATACATCTTCAAGCTAGTTCAGTGGAAAACCCCGCGAAGTGAGCAGTTAGCGGCCATTACAGCTGCGAATAGCTGTTTCTTCACAACAATTAGAGCTTAATCTCCACGTTCAGAACTATGTTAAGTACAGCTTTGCGGTTTTGTTATTATGAGATGGAACGTAGTTTAAAATTTCAACAATTTAGCCTGCCTCTTCTATTGTATTGTATCAAATAATAAGGGAAAGTCAGCATAATGGTACATTATTCAAATTCTATATGTAAAATATCTTCGATTTAAAAAAAATGCGGAATAAACGTTTATTACAATAAACATGCGGAAACAGCAAACAAGCCTTTTGATTCATTATTTAACAATTAAATTACTGATTTCATTTCTAAATTATAATCGTAAAGCTCTTATGGATCTTATGATATGTCTTAACGTGGTATTAATGGTATAACGTTTCCTGCAAAATTGGTATATAATTTACATTTGACTATAATTATATAGCAATATAGCATAATATAATATAGCAATCAAATCAAATCTTATATACCCTTAAGCGTGAGCAGCAAAAGGCTCTTAGCCTAGAATTCATAGCACTAGTTTCGCTCGTGGTAATATTACGATATGACGTAATAAAACACATCTGTTTCATATTATTGCAATATACAGCACACTAAAGCATGTATAAAGCGTAGTAATATACTTATTTTGTTAAATCATTAGAATAATTCTTGCCTGTATATGTGTGTGTATACTGAAACTAATGTATTAAACATTCTTATTAAATATTGGATACTAGCTGACCCGTGCCTACTTCGTTGTGCATCATATAAACTAAGCTTTTTTATTCTTCGATAATATAGCCACTAACACTCAGCAATAATGTGGCTTTCTACTGGTGAAAGAATTTTTAAAATCGTTTCATTAGATCCCGAGATTGCCCCTTACAATTTAACAAACACACAAACTTAACTTCTTTATAATATTATTATATGAATACAATGAGAATCCACAAAATTAATTCTAGTTTAGTATAGTTCATTAAATAGTCTTTTACAACTTTTATACAAATAACCAAACTTGTATGTTTTCTCCTATAGCTATAAATCCTTTCTATTTTTATTTTTTGGGGTATACAATTGTATTGTTTTAATATAAGGTAGTTTAAACTCTTAATTTTTTGTAACTGTTTGAAGTAAGAAAGTTTACAATTGACAGCTGATTGTTACTGCTGTCATAGGTTAACACTGGTAGTATTTAAAATGACAGTTGTCAAACGTCACTCAACTTATGTTGCTATTTATTAATACTTTACTTTACTTTACTTTTATTTGTTTTAATATGTAACCGGTGAATGCAACAAGCGATATACGCAATCAGTTATTGTTATTTTATATTTAGTTTATTAATATTATTACTCTTTATTTTGTATTTATAAAAGTTTATATATTTTTATTTGATTTTAGTTTATATAATATTATATACTTAATGCATTTTAATAGTAGTTCTGAGTTTCAAGACTGTTTTTCTTCGTTCTCTTCTGAAAGTACTAACGATAGCTTTCACAGTGCTTCCTCTTCATTAGAACAATGTCTAAACGTTGCTTTTAATGACGTACCAAAAAATTTTAATATTGTACATATTAATGCACAGAGTATTCCGGCACATTTTCCTGACATGGTTGCTTCATTCGTCTCCCATAACATACACGCCATCTTAGTTTCTGAAACCTGGTTGAAACCTTGTCACTCTTCTTCTGTCTATACTTTGCCCGGCTTTCATTTGATACGCAATGACCGCATTGGTAAGCGTGGAGGAGGGGTTGCTATCTACTTACGTAGTCACATTTCATATAACCTGCTTTGTTCTTCCCTACAACCTCCACTCCTTAACACCACTGAACATATCCTAATTGAAGTAATGTTATCCCATACCAAAGTTCTGCTCGGTGTTTTTTATAGCCCCTCACTTTCCGTGGACTACTTCTCCTCTTTTGAAAACCTTATAGAAACTTATCTCCCTCCTTATGATCATAAAATACTTATGGGTGACTTTAACACATGTCTTTTAAAGGATGACAGCCGAACTAAACGACTGCAAAATATTATTAGCTCATCCAACCTTCACATACTTCCATCAAATGCCACACATTCTTTTCCTGGTTGCTCTCCATCTCTTATTGATCTCATGATCATCTCTTCTCCTTCCCTTGCTTCTAAGTATGGTCAACTCCCAGCTGATGCTTTTTCCTTTCATGATCTGCTTTATCTTTCCTACTCCCTTCGTTCTCCTAAATTAAAACCTTCCACCATTCTTCTTCGGAATTTTAATAAAATGAATATTGACAGTCTTATGGCAGATGCTCACAATATCAATTGGGAAGACCTTTTAAACTCCGTCTCAATTGATGCCAAGGTGAATCTCTTTAATGATTATATAACATGTCTTTATAACAAACACGCACCTTTTAAGCTGGTGAAAAAGAAGCATACTGCAGCACCGTGGCTCTCAGCTGATCTAAAAATCCTATTGGTAAAAAAAAGTCATGCACAGTCCAAATACAAATCTGCTAAAACTAATGATGCTAGGGAAAAATATAAAAATATCCGCAATCGTTGCAACATGTTGTGTAGGGATGCACAAAGACGCCATATCTATAATTGTGTCGAGAACGGCGACCCTGTTAGAATTTGGAAATTTCTAAAATCTTTAGGAGTTGGTAAGTCTGATTACAATACTTCATCTTCTAATATGAATCTCGATCAACTTAACGTTCACTTTTCCTCTTCCTCTAAGCTTTCTGACCGTTTAAAGCAACAAACTATTAATGATCTTTCATCGCTTCCAACTCCTGACTATCCACCGTTCTTTTTCAAACTAGTCACTAACTGTGATGTTAAGAAAAACATTCTGTCCATATCTTCGAACGCTGTTGGTAGTGACCTTGTTAGTCGTAATATGATCGTTCCCATCCTTGATTTCATCACCCCAATCATCACCCACATCTTTAATTTCTCCATTTCTTCAGGAGTATTTCCAGGCGCATGGAAAAGTGCTAGAATTATTCCAATACCAAAAAATCTAACCCTAATTCCTACTCCGATTTCCGACCAATTTCTATTCTACCTTTTCTCTCCAAAGCGTTTGAGCGCATTATTCACAATCAACTAAGCGTTTTCCTTAATAAAAATAGTATCTTAAGTCCCTATCAGACCGGTTTCCGCCCTGGTCATAGTACGGCTACAGCGCTGGTTAAGGTTACTGATGACATACGTGTGGCTATGGACAGAAAGCAGCTCACTGTTCTCTCATTACTCGACTTCAGTAATGCTTTCAATACCGTAGATTCTGATATACTGTTGAGCTTGCTACGTTTAATTAACATATCTCCAGTGGTGCTAGAATGGTTTCATAGTTACTTGCGTGGGCGAAGTCAGTGCATTGTGATGGGTGATAAAAGCTCGTCTTGGTGTGCTGTTACCGCCGGTGTTCCGCAAGGTGGCGTTTTGTCACCACTCCTATTTACTATTTTCATCAATTCATTAACTTCTAGATTAACTTCTCTCTACCACATGTATGCTGACGACTTGCAGATCTACACCCATACTACACCTGACAAACTTACTGACGCCTTAAATTTTATAAATGAGGAATTAACTACACTGTCCACTTGGAGTGATCAATACGGATTAACTTTAAATCCTACAAAAAGTCAACTTATCATTATTGGGAGTCCGTATATGATCTCCGAGATAGACTGGGGTATATTACCAGCTGTTCATATTAATGGAATCGTTATACCATTTAGTAAGGAGGTTAGGAATTTGGGAGTGTATTTGGATCAAACCCTGTCGTGGAAGTACCATCTTAATGAAACTAGTCGCAAAATATTCGTTGCATATGGTACATTACGACGATTGAGAAATTTTTTACCAACTAAAACTAAAATAATGCTCGCCCAATCCCTACTTCTACCTATCCTTGACTATGCCGATGTATGTTTCCCAAACCTAACTGTCGAGCAAATTGGTAAGCTGGAAAGACTGCAAAATGTTTGTATTCGCTTTATTTTCGGACTTCGTAAGTTCGACCATGTATCTATGTACCGGGAGAAACTAAAGTGGCTACCAATCAACCTGCGTCGGAATGCTCACTACTTACATCTGTTGTACCGCATACTTTTTGACCCTAAGTCTCCACCTTATCTTAAAGAGATGTTTAATTTCCTAGACTGTGAAAGCTACTCGTTCCGCTCCTCTGAGCGCCTCATACTGAGTATTCCTCAGTCTAAAACTCAATACTATCGTAACTCTTATGCTTCTTCTGCTGTAACGTTATGGAACTCCCTGCCGTTATCAGTAAGGAAAGCAACTTCTCTCTCTTCTTTCAAAAAACTTGTACACCAGCACTATCTTTCTATCGCTTTCACTTCGCACAATTAGAGCCTACTTATTAATGTATAATATTTGTATAATATGTGTATGTATAATATTATGTATATATGTTTATGTATGTATATAGTATTTGTGTAGTTTATATTACTTAAT
>JADANM010006423.1:3030263-3051856 GCA_026213755.1 Eurema hecabe
ATAAAACACATCTGTTTCATATTATTGCAATATACAGCACACTAAAGTCTTTTCATTTTGCTGATAGTTAAAATCAGTATGAATAAGTATTGCAGTATTCACACTACACCCATTAAATTAATTTTTGCCCCCTATGTTATAAAAAAAACTAATATTTAAAACTACCTTCAAAATAAACTGTCTGCAAATCTTGATCTATTGTTTCCCATACCGCATTTCTCGATTCTTTTGTTCCCTTTTGTCACAAAACTATTTCTTTTCCTCCTTTATAAAAACCATTAACACATCAGTGAGGAATATAACCACTTTTCATGAGCGAATGAAAGTTGAATCTTCTGGTCAATTACTCTTCATCAAATGAAAAAAAACAATGAATTAGCAATTTGTAATGTACAGACCTCACTTTAATACGAAAACAGCAATTAACTCTTAGGCTAGAATACATTGCCTCAGCAAATTACAGATTTCATTACCGCATTTCACATGAAATATCGCCTCGCATCGTGCAAATGTTATGGCCTAATATAATTCGTTACTGAACTGTTAATTACAGCGATAATTTGAACTACCCGTCTTTACTATGCTATTTGTGTTATACAGAAATTGTAGCCTTTGAACCAACATAATAATATATGCCTTTTATGATCATGATAATATGTTTAATAAAATAATGTCTGTAATAATTATAATGTATTTATAGAATCTCTCATTAGCAATTTGGTGTATAATAATAAACTTGTTAAAATAGATCGTTCTACGTATTAAACTTTGTCAATTACGAATCGAGTTTATAAATTTCTGGGTTAGTCATTCCTACAATTTCTTTTTCATCTTATGAAGATTGCTTAGCTTGACTCGTGAGAGAGTGAGATAGAAATAGTTTTCTACTTTTAATCTATCAGCCAGCATTCTATTTTAAAAATCTATTAGAACTAAAAAGACGCTTCAAACTTACATAGAAATAACATTATAATTCTTTCGCTCAAAGTCTCGTTATACAATTTTCTTTCAAGCGATCTAAAATTGAAATTAAAATACAAAATGAATTACATTTTATGATTCAATTTCGTGCGAGAGTGCTTTTGTAACGGAAATTATTCACCGCGGGAAACGAAGTCTTTTATTAATACCGAGTGTAATTATGTTTAAATTGCAATTTTATTATTCACGACTATAGACGTCCAACGCAACTGAAGCTAAAACTATATACATGTATATGTTAATAGTTCCTATTAACACACAAGCCCACCTCAATGTAGTAAGTCGTAAAATCGTTATCTAGGAAAAACTCGAGTTTTGAAGCAATGCACTGCGGCGACGATCGGTAATTAATTATACAAAATCTGATTAAGTAGACAAAATTGTCTAAGATAGAATATTGCGGTTGTTTTTAATAAATAATAATAAATACTCTTTATTGCGCACCAAAATAAGAAAAATAACATTAAAAACAGCAAGAGAAAGAAAAACAGTACAAAAGGCGGTCTCTCCCAGACAACCTGAGACCAAGTTATTGTATGTTCATGACTATGATATTGGTTATATTTCAACGTGTTATGAACGCCCCCTCAACATTTGCTAGGTCCGAATATTTCAACGAATAATATTATGGATATGTAATATATATTATGGTTGATAAAATTAACAACCATAATATATTACATATTGATTGCGTATGTGTTTTCGCTTTACTGACAATTTGGAACAATCAGCCATGTATGATGTTGTCATATTTTAAATTTATTTCTTTTATAGATTAGATACAAACTGTTGAAAAATAGTGCGTCATATTGGAAATGATAATGTCCTATCGTTTATGATTTTACTAGTTTGCAATCTCACAAGTAATGTTTCCAATTTTGCGATTACAAATCACTGCATGCAGCATTATTTTTGTTGTGGAGTGTGTTTTGTTGTGTTTGTTCCTTCTAAACAATATCTGAGTTAGATAAGATATTTCTAAAAAATCAAAACTACATAATTATTATGCGTATAAAAAGCAGCATTATAATGTTAATTAGAATTGTATAAATTAAAAAAAATACTCAAAAGAAGCCAAAGAAAGCCATAGAAACTAGATAAGTTTCTAGATTTTGTGTAATTTTTATTTTGCAAATTTCGGTACACAATTCGATTAAACCCGCTATACCCTATCCAGTTAATAGAACGTTACTAATTGGTCAATATATATTCTGAATTCGGCATATTTCAATTAAAGTTCCAGTTGGAATGAATATAATTGATGAATATCAAATAGTCGGGCAACTGATGCGTTGGAGCTGAAAACGAGATACGGCCCTTGCGTTCAGCTTGTGAAATTTCGAATACCTTTAATATACTCATGGGAGCCTGGTACATACATATTTTATTCGTTAGTATTTGTTGTTTCGGGAGCATATAATATTAATAAGGCGGCAAATCATAGTAGCAAATCATATCATTTGTTTTGGAATACATACTAATATTATAAATGGGAAAGTGTCTGTCTATCAGTTTGTATTTCTTTCACGGCAAAACGGCTAGAACGATGTAGTTGAAATTTTGTATAGATGATACCCCGGATTAAAACATAGGATACTTTTCATCCCGGCATTGCCCCGGGAACGGGAACTACGCGGTAAAAACCGCGGGAGACAGCTAGTATAATAATTAAGCTGCACAGTAAAGTCCTGAACCACGCCTATAATATTTATTCAACAAATACGTATGGACTAACTTTTCGTAATCATAATTTGGAGACTATTGAACGCCTAGCCTTATTTGACTGAATGTTGAGGATCCTCCTCTTGGCTCATAGGATATTCACATCTCTCTTACCCTTTTAACATCTACACCATATTGTTATGTACTACACATTAAAGATACGAAAGAACCTTACGTATTTTCACCGCTAAAGAAAAACATTTTACAAAAAGATATTTTGCTGTAGTTCTACAAAATATTCAACATTAATTAAACTCGCCTAGCAATACCCAATACGTTTAAGTAAGTACTTTCTTAATGACGAGCGTCCTTAAGTATAGAAATCTCATTAATACCTTCTTAGACGTCTAGGAGTCTAGATACAAGACTCATTAAAAGCTGTTTTAATTGGAAATGCTAAAACTAGGACAACATGAGGTCGAAAGAGGTTTGCTTTTCACTTTCATCAAAGGTGCATTTTTTAAACTTTGAATAATGTATTAATTAATTATACTTCACTATGCCGAAGCAAAAATATGGAATATCTATTCTGACAGTCTATGTATGTATACATGTATAGTATGTACCACTCTCACTACTACTGAATTGTTTTTAATAAACGAGACGTCATTATATGTATAAGTTAAACAAAAGTTATTAGAAGTTTATAGTACAATAATCACGTATTGGAAATTAAATGAAATGTTACAATTAAAATACGTATAGGACGCGTCATTTATGTTTATCGCTGGACGAGAATAGCTGCGCATCGGTAGAATCGCGCTCGTAAATGACGTATTGGTGCGAGAAAGACAACACGACTGGGACAACCAATAAACGCTCGCGCACCCGACGATCACGCGCCCCGAGCACCGCGCCGTTACCTCGCTTATACCTAATTTTTGACTTGCGCAGGTTTCGATCAGAACTAAAGATTCGTGACGCGTACTATACATATATAAATTTTATACTAAAAATATGCGTTTAAAATGAGGACCTACAGATCTATTTGAATTGCTGCATTAGAATGCTATATCATACTAGCTGCGTCCCTCGCGCAGTTTCCCTTTCCTATCCTATTATATGTTAATCCAGGGTATCACCTACCTGCATATCAAATTTCAACTAAATCTGTCCAGCCGTTTTTGCGTGAAAGAATAGCAAACATACATCCATACATTCATTCTCACAAACTTTCTAATTTATTTATTAGTAGGATGTGAACTATTTGTCATTCTGTGTGAATACTTCATCGCCTGTTAATTGCTGACAGCTAAGCAAATCTATACTAATATATAAAGCTGAAGAGTTTGTTTGTTTGTTTGAACGCGCTAATCTCAGGTTCAAATTGAAAAATTCTTTTTTTATTGAATTGACCATTTATCGAGGAAGGCTTTAGGCTACATAACATCACGCTGCGACTAATAGGAGCGAAGATATAATGGAAATATGGAAAAAACGGGGAAAATTATTCATCTTTTGCGTGCGCTGCGAAAACGGTTGAAGATACAAAAACAATAATATATATGAAAGAATTATTCCTCTCTAAATTATCTAAAAAAAAAGTCCGCGACAGTATGTTTATCTTGTAAGATTGACTCACTATAACATAATAATAGAAATAGATCCGACGTGGACGAAGTCGCGAGCAACAGCTAGTGTATAATACACGGTAGCACGACCTAGTGCTTTAATTGCAGTACCTATAAATTCTCTTTGTTCGAGATGATTTACGGCAATAGCATAGTGCGTCCTATGATAATGGTTTGGACTTAATCATATGACGTTGTTTAATTTTAATGTGGTTTAAATTATTAGTAAATTCGTTATTACAAAGAGATTCAAATACCGACATCGATAAAAGACCAGATTCTTAATAGACTATATGTTAGTTGGTTCCGAACTTCTTACTCGTAGAATTTGTTTAATTATAATTATTTTTTATTTGAATGTTCATTTAATAGTTGCTTTCCATTTGTTTTTACAGCTCATTTACCATAGCTTCGGTCCAGTATTGACAATTCAAACAAACAAAGAACACAGATTTTTTTTACCCACACCCCCCGCGGTTTTACCCACGTAATTCCCATTCCCCGGGGAATACCTAGATTAAGAGTATCCTATGTTTTAATCCAGGGTATCATCCACATATCAAATTTCAACTAAATCGGTCCAGCCGGTTCGCCGTGAAAGAAATACAAACATAAAGACACACTTTCCCATTTATAATATTAGTGTGGATTGTCTTATATTAGTAAATTAAGTTAAGAAAAGAAAAGTTTAAAAATGCCTCTGTATTTAAGGATTTTTAATTAACAGAGTTGAAAGGCTCACAATAAAAAATACTGTTATTATAAACAAAAATCTCAACTTTAACCAAAGGAATTGCGCATTATAGATAAGTGAGATTTAAAATGGTCATAATAAAAAATACTATTATTATTACCAAACAATCCCAACGGTACCCAACGGAATTGCGCAAAGAAACTTCCCTTAACTTTCGGGTCCGGATACAACTGGATAAACAAAAATAACTATTAGATTAACACATACGTGAACGACATACAATAGATGAACAACTTCAAAGAGAAAGACCAATACGGGGTCTGAATTCACATATTAGGGAACAGAAATAGATTGAATTGTATCCATAGGATTAAAGGATGGACACGTTTGAATCGTGAAATGTTGTTAGGTATGCCTTAAAATATACTTTTTGATGTTTCTTTTGGGAGATATTGAATTAATAATAGGTGACGATGACGATGGAGTGATGGTCGCGTCATCTTTAGCGCTCAACGAAACCTGCGCAGAAGTCAAAAATAAGGTTGATTGGTTGTCCCAGTCGTGTTGTTTTTCTTGCACCAATACGTCAATTACGAGCGCGATTCTACCGATGCGCAGCTATTCTCGTCTAGCGCTAAACATAAATGACGCGTACTATACCACGATAATGTAGTAAATTGCATTGAAACTTATTATATTGCAACTTCAACTCAATCAACTCAAAGTATTTGATCTTGTATAATATTGTTTGCTTTGCTTTACATATTTTTTTTCTTTATATTTATACACAGGTAAACATTTTGGATTTGTTACGTCATCGTAATAAAAAATTTACCGAGACGATTATCTAAATTCTTTATTTTAAATTTTTCCTCCAACCAAAAAATACCTAAAGTAGGATTATAATTACGAGTATTACGCGAAACCAAAACATATCTAGCTCGCAAATTTATATAAATAGATAAATACTGTCCTCGAATTAGCAAGCTTTGTCGTAATTTTTTCAAACTATTACCGCCTATGATAAATCACTTAGAAACTTGACGCATTAACAAACTTTTATTGCGAAACTTAAGCACCGAAAATTCTTTCGGAAAATTTATTTAGCACTGACTCGGCATAAACATGTTTTTGCCTGAGACCTCTAAAGGCGTTCACAATTTGGCCGCTCTCCAAGCTAACTAGATGAAAACAAACTTGAAATCGTAATCAGAGGGAAATAAAACGGCTGTCAAAATGATACTTAAATTACGAATTGCTCTTATGTTAATAGCGTTGTTACACCACAGTTGGGGAATTTAATTGTAGTTGTTGTGATTATTTTCGTATTGTTTATAGTAC
The DNA here is from genome assembly GCA_026213755.1 of Eurema hecabe. Lineage (NCBI taxonomy): Eukaryota > Metazoa > Arthropoda > Insecta > Lepidoptera > Pieridae > Terias > Terias hecabe. The sequence continues at coordinate 3,036,573 of JADANM010006423.1, forward strand.
AGATGCTACTAATAGGTACAGATACTTGATTCTCATATTATACTTGATACTTATATTATATGGAGTCTAACCATCATCAATAAGTCATAATATATGTCCGCGTGGACTTGCATATAAACTTTGACTCTAGACCATCTGTGTACCAATTTTTCGTTCTAATCGGTTGTCGGATGGAAAGACAAACAGACAGATAGACTTACGTTTGTATTTATAATATTATTATGGAAGAATAGGAGGAGATAAATTTTGAAAGCTTTGAGTTCATGGACTTGTAGGTCAGAGGATAATGTCCCGGAAAATCTAAAAGGATGGCATAATATTTGTATAAGTCTACTACAAAACCTTGATGAAGAATTGTTTTTTTAAAACTTAAGTATGTATATAAAAGCTGTTTAACTTTCAGCTATAAGAAGCCAGTGGACCAAGTGGTCGGGAACTCTTTCATTTTACTAAATGGAAAACATTCCCTCATCTATGATCCAAGGGTAAACCAGTAGGTATTACTTTTTTTGAGAATAATATAGCTGTTATATAAAGAAATTCAAGATTTAAGTTAAGAAGGTTTCTCTCCAAATTAACATTTTTTTAATACCCTAGCATTCAACATTCGATTATTCTATATAATATTCTATATTCTGCTCAGTGTATCGGCAAAATCCAAGAGCCAAATCAAAAACTACCTTCTAATACAAAAAGCACTTACCATACACTATCCATTTATCCCGTGTCACTGGTTAATTTACGTACAATGGAAGTTCGACAGTTAAAACTAATGGTATTCGGTCCCAGACTCCCGGGGCGGCAAAACTTTACCGATTCAAACTCGGCTCATACAATATTATTGTTGTTTCAGTTCAATTGCGATCATATTTTTAAAGTTTTCTTATACATTTGTATATTACGGTATGGGATTATCTTGCCACATAAAATTATATAGGTTATATTAAAACCGATTTCAAAAAAGATGGGAGTTTCTCAATTTGGTATTCCCTATATTTGCTTTTTAGGGCAGGAGCTCGATCGTTGTTTTTATCATACACGCACCTCCATGAAACTTTTGTTTAAGACATTATTTTGCCAGTACTTTGTACCCACTATGGAAAAACTAAAAGAAAGTATGAAAATAAAGATTGCGATTCAGTGTTTAGTAGTCTTGTCATAGATTTAAAACATTTTCTTAGCTTTTAGACATACTCCTATCACGAGGTGCGTATAAGTTTAAATCCATACTTCCATACGAATATCATAAATGCGAAAGTAACTCTTTCTGTTTGTCTTTCCATCAACTACTGAACTGATTAGAACAAAATTTGGTACAAAGATAATCTAAAGCCTGGGGAAGGTCATAGTTTATATGAAAGTCCACGTATAAATATAAAAAATAATACTTACGTATAGTATACTTCTTGTCGGAATGCCTCGATGCGCGCGTGGTTTGCGACGTTCGTCGTTTATTGTAACGCATGATATGATGATCTAGAACAAAAAAAATATTTTTAGATATATAACACAGACACAATTTGTTACAAAATTGTATCAAACTGTTTCGAACAATGTAAAATATGAATTGTTAAAATAGCTAAATCATTAAAAAGCCAGCGAGATTTTTTTGCTGTTCATTTGAAGTTGCAATGACCTGGCCACCACAATTTATGGATATATAATAACAGAAAAAGATCCAAATCTTCCAAGATTACTTAAAAAGTCCCCATATATATTCCTAACAATTGTTTTATCTACAAATGTTATTGAGGGGTTAAAACTGTCCCATCTAAATATATATAATTCAAAGGTGACTGACTGACATAGTGATCTATCAACGCACAGCCCAAACCACTGGACGGATCGGGTTGAAATTTGCCATGCAGATAGATGTTATGACGTAGGCATCCGCTAAGAAAGGATTTTGATCAATTCTACCCTCAAGGGGATAAAATAGGGGATGAAAGTTTGTATGAATATCCTCGCGGGCGGAGTCGCGGGCAACAGCTAGTTTATAATATAATCCATTGTTCCTCGAAAATTGTGAAACAGAGGTTTCACAGCAAGTTTCAGTCTCGACAACGACTTGTCAAGTCTTTCACAAAACTTCTTTTAACTTTAAAGGATTCGCTGAAATCTTAGAGTAACTAACAGCCTTCATCTTATACCAAACTGTGTTAAACTTTTACTATTTTTGATATTTTAAAATACGGTGTACTGTTTGAAGCAAATACTTAGGTTAGTTTTTGAACGTTTAAATGAACAAAATGATTCAGCTGTTTTTGAGCTATACGTGGACTTTAAATTATAAATAGAAATAATAAATTGTATATAATAATTTACAGAAGAATCTTATTCTAGTATTATTATTATTCTTTTTATTGTTTGCTGAGCAAGCTATAAGGGAATTTCGCTTAAAGGTGAATACTCATAGACTGTTGATTTCAATGATTTTCAGCCTTTAAAAAAAGAAGAGAAGAACCTTTGTCAAGAAGTGAATATAGAATGAAATAAAGAAAGAGTAAAGAGAGGCTGTAATGGCTTTGACATCTCTGAAGAGTATACTTTTCGCCCCTTTAGTTTTTTTCAGGTTTACCTAATTATTTGCCTTTTAAATAGTGAGGAAATCCTCCTAGGGTACTCATAGGCTTTAGGGTAAATGAGGGATGATAAGGGATTTCTATATTATGTTAGAAGGTACGGTAGAAGTCGTCACGGCCACTTTTTCAACCACGTTATTTGACACTCTTTATATTATTCAGTGTTCCTTCCAGTCTTTCTTTACAAATTATTATAAAGGTTGTTTGGATGAAATCACTTTTTAGTGATAGGGCAGCCTATTACATTTCTTCTGTAACTGTACAAATAGTCTGTAAGTTTTGAATGTAATAAAAGGTGAATAAAGAAATAAAGAAATAATTATTTATTCTTAAGGATATTTATTTCACAGCCGTAATATATATAGTTAAGTATAACAGTAAGCAAGAACTTTCAGCATTAAGTACTTCGCGAGAGTTTAATAAGTTCTGTTATTATCAGTACGATATCACGTCACTGTTATAATTACTTTTCAACTTGCCAGCGCTTCTCGCTCTTAAACACCCCGTTTTCTTCGCCTTTCAACCTTTTGTTGCGAAGTAATGATATAAAGTTTTTAGGAAATTGTATTTCGCTATGGACTAAGGAGTTAGATACTTGTTATAAAAATAAAAAAATAAAATAATCTTTTATTACTGTTATAAATACAGAATGAAGAAAATACAATAATATAGATAAACAAGCACATAACAGCAAAAGGAGTGGGCTCAGCTTGTGCTACACAGAGTAGGAGTAGGAGGAGCAGCGCTGGTTTTCAGCCTCCCCGTTACAACGAATTACATGACATTTAATAAATTATAGAAATAAGAAGAAACACAAATTAAAATTTAAAATTTGATTAATAAATAATAATAATAATACGATAAAGTATATGTTATTTTTTAAATTAGAATTTAAAGCAATATTATGATAAAAATGTAAACACTTAATTAAACCATCGCAAGCGTGAATATGATGCTGTCTTTTAAAATAGAAGAAAATAAATAAAAAGTGAGTAATTTGAATGAAAAGTGTGAATGGAATAATAGAGGTAAGGAAAGCACATATTCTACTATAGATATACGTCTCTGACGAGATGCCAATCCGTCGAGACGTCGGTTGACTATGGAAGACTGTGAATAGACTGGTGTAGTAATTGAATTAAAGTTATTGTCATAAAAACAAACATTTTTCAAAAAAAATCTCAATGAGGAAATCCTTCTGATGATCTTTCTGCGTTGTATATTAATAATATTCTAACCAATACCATGTACGTGTTTCGAATTTTTAGAGCACCTATAATTGAGTGGGCAATTGCTAATTTGCTGGTGCGAGACTGTAGGAGTCGGTCACGAATTGTTGTCCTGCTTGTTGGTGCTCATAAATGTATAAATAAATAAATAAATAAATACGTTCCTAATTAGAACTTGTACGAAATATTAAAAGCTCCTATTCAATATTCACACTTCATATACGAGTTTTAAGGATACTCATTTGAAACGAATGGGTACGACAATGAGCTTTTAACAGAACAAAGCTTTATAGTACAAGTTCCTAACATAAGTTCATATCGCTTGTAAAGCTTCTGCGAAACCTCACACGTGTAACGACTTTATACTTAGCAATAACGGTACTTTTCAACTGTTTATAGAAATTAAACTTGTTCGATTTCGCAAAGGGAGGTAGAAGGAGTGGAAATAGGGAGATTGAAGGATTATTTAAGACTAGCTTGCCCGCGTAGAAAAGTGACTTTGGGCAGCATTTTTGAAAATGCCTAACCCGCGCCAACGAACGTTCAGCAAGTTCAAAGTGATTCTTTAAATTGCCATAACTTTTTTATTTATCAACCGATTGACATGTATTTAACACTAAATGTTAAGTGAAGCTTACCACAATATATCATTGAAAACCCCATCTAGATAGGATAAGCCGTGTCTGAGATTAGCGTGCACAAACACACAGACAAAAATTCCAAAAATCATTGTTTTGGGTTCTATGTTATTAATAAAGGTCTCTTATAATATTTTTTCTCATGTATCTTCCAAGTACAAGCAGCGACTCGTTACGTTTTTATTATATGTATTGGTTGATGATGATAAAAAAGAAATGTTGACGTGACATCTTATAATTCGCTGGAGCTGACTGCACTATTCCATCAGTATTTTCTTACTAGCTGTGCCCCGAGTTTTTCCCGCGAGGTACCCGTTCCCGAGGGAATACCGGGATAAAAATTATTTTATGTTTATCCAGAGTATCACCTATCTACATACCAAATTTACCTCAGTTCAGAAATCGGTTCAGCATTTTTGCGTAAAACAATAACAAACATACATTCTCACAAACTTTCAAATTTATAATATTAGAAGAATGACGTGGTCACGTTTAATTATCATCAGCAAACCGACTCTTATCAGACAACCGATTTTTTTTTATTTAACACTTGAGTCTTGACGTCTTCGCTTACCAAGGACGCCAAGAGGCAATCGTCTTTATGGTAATCTTAGAACGTAGCCTTTCCAAAGATAAACGATTTTGATTTTTAGGAAAGACATATTAAGCCGGATGCGAGTGCTATTTCACGCTATTTCTTATACTGGGGCCACACTAACGTTTAACGTCAATGCCCATTATCGCGATAATTATTGCGATAATTTTAACGCATTAAAATGGGTGGCTACACTTCATGAATTGAATGCTCATGAATTGTGGCCGATTCATCGCATTAAGCTCTTTGATGTACCGCCACTTGAGCTATCACCTAACGCCAAACGGCGTTGTTATTACCGTTGTCAAATTATTCCGCCAGACATTCTACCGCCTGAACAGTGACGTGAAAATGTTACTGTGCTCCGGTCTGACGGGCACTGTAGCCAGCGAAATTACTGGGCCAATGAGTCTCAACATCTGATGACTCAAAGTGGGAAGCGTCGGTGTAGTGCACCCCTGCCCGGAGTTGGGCTTTATAGCAAAGTTCCGGGTAGCACTACATTGGCTATGGGCTCGCGTTACACTTACCATCAGGAGTGCGTCCAGCTCGTCTCCCCTCTTCATTAAAAAAAAATTATTCCGTTAAGTTGTGGCTACACCTATGGTTAACGTCCATTAACGCGTTAACTCGCTAGTGTGGCCCCAGCAATAGAAAAAGTCGAATGTTTATGGGTAGCGATGACTGCGGTCTATCTATTGGTTGGCATAAACAGTAGGTACATTTGTTTTAATGTAGAAAAAAATAAGTTTGACCAAAATTGTACAAAACTTTCGGGTTAAACTGCAGTGCATCAGCTGTAAAATGTAGTGTTGTTTTCAATAAATCAGACCCTTTCTATTTTGCATAATTATTATATTCATACAACCACGACACTATTTAAAAATTTTGGTGTCATAAAAAATAATGTATCTAAGGTTATATTTTATATTTTTCAAATAACAACGTATAATAATGTTTGGGAATTACAAAAACAAACTGTTTCCGTTTTTTTCAGTTAACTTACTAACTTATTATTCCTAAGTATCTATAGAACAACCTATGAATGTTTTCTTATAAAAGACCTTTTTTCTTATATCTATTATTATGCAAATGCACTGGTTGGTAATAAAATTAAAAAGAAAACACATAATGGTACTTACATTAAAATTGCAACGTTTCCTATTTTAGCACAACCTAGACCACAACACGATTTTAAATTAAGAACAAGATATGTCTATCACACGAAGACTACAACTATTTTTTTTTAATAAAAACAGTCAATATTCAACACGCAAATCAACTACAATTTCTGCTCTCTACGATAACTTTCGATTTTCCACACAAACATACACAATTAATTATTATAATTCTTATTGTATTAATTTGAGTAAATAAAAAAATTAAATACCCCACTTTTCATTCATGAAAAATTAATTTACTGATATAATTTTAAGTAAATTTTTGCCTCCTCGGTTTTGACACAATTTTGACATTTGCCGTGGAGTTGCCAGTTTAGATATTGTAATTTTCCCAACAACAGTAATAGCATGGTGATCGAAATTATTTAAAAGATATTCTAACAAAACACGTTTAGGTAAATAGTTATAATAACAACGTTTTTTACTGTAATTTATTCCCGTTGAAAAAGTTTTTTTATTGTGCATACTAAATTCATAGATCTTGGGAATGACAAATGTCATTTATTTCATTTACTATTATTTAGCTAAATTAAAAAAAAAATATAGGTATATATTTTGTTTTCGATAATTTATTATTAATTTATATACGTAAAAAATTTACCACAATACTAGTAAAATTTTCATTAAACTGGCAACAGTCCAAACCACGCATGCGCATTGGCTTATTTTCTTCGCGCCACATGTTTTGAGTTTGGCAGTTTTATTGATCGGCTACAAGCATATTTGGACCATCTGATAGATTACCTAATTACCTTGAAACTTGGAGGCTGCGCTTTAAATGAATATTATGGCGGAAACAGATTAACTTCGTTGGTAAACTTTGATTATATTTTTTTATTATTGTTTATTGATGAAATTTATATTACTATGTTAATTTATACATGTTTTTGTATAGATTATTTCCGACTTTACATTAAGTTGCATTTTTTAGTAATTTAGTTGTGTTCGTTTACTTTACTAAATTTCTTGTGTAAAAATATCTGTCCTACCGTTTGTAAACTTCTTTAGATTTACGTATTTTTTCTTACGTTTGAGTTTAACTTGAACTAACTGAAATTTGTTTTAAAAATGTATCTAATTATTAATAGAATACCTATTAATAATATACGAAATTTATAAAATTTTTACTCTTGTTCTTTTAATTGATGATGGTTGGTTAGGGAAGAAAGCGTAAAACGCATCTACCCTCTTATTAAATTAATTAAATATATCCGTGAAAAATACGAACATTGATATAAGAAACACAAACAATATAGTACATTCCATTGTTCATTTAGGAGCAATGTGAAACTTTTAAGTTGATCGCCTTCAAATTTCAAAAGGCCAGCTAGATTATGTTCACATTGTACAATGTACTGTCATTTAATTTAGCATTATTATTTCTAAAAGAAAATACGGATATACCTATCTACTTAATTATTTCTTACAATCCCCTTTTGTTTAATTTCCAAAGCTTCATAATTATTTAAATTCAGAAAAAAATTAAGTCGTGTCAATTTTTTTTAAAGATTTGTTATGACGTCACAATACATTAAGCTTAACCGTACGTCTAACGCGCAATTCTTTTTAACCTGAAAGATCGTGTTCGCGGTTCGTGTGGATCTTAAGGACCGGACATTTTAATTTTTAATGTGTGAGATTAAATGTACTATTATTATCTATACATATAAAGAAGTACCGCGATATAAATATGTATGCAACATATGGAAACGCAAAAAGGTTCATTAAGAAAACAGTTTTCCTAAGGAAAACACTACTTTACACATACTAATACAAATATTGTTAAATTTAAATTCAAGCAACAAACCTATTTCATCAGTTCAATTGAATAAAAAACTTTTACGGAAAGTAAAGAAAAAATCTTTTCTCATACTTATCTTACGATATAGAGATTAGTTAAAATAACTAAGAACAGAAATAAGGAACAACTCATTGATAAACCTACAAGGTTTATCAATGAGTTGTTCCTTATTTCTAAGAAGATAATCCATTTGTAAACAACAGTGATGCAGAAATATCTTTGTTTTCTTTTAATAATAATGCGATGACAATTTCCTGAATAACATACCAGTTTAAGGTTTATGCGTACTTGTATTGTTGTTAAGGGAATATGTTGTTTATTGCAATTAATTTTAATCTTCTTCTTTCTGACTATTGTTCATAGCTAATGACTTATATTATAATTACCATCCTTTTCAATACCAGCTACTACCACTACTACCACCCCCGACGCAAAGAGGGTGTTATAAGTTTGACGTGTCTGTCTGTCTGTCTGTGGCATCATAGCTCCCGAACGAATGAACCGATTTCAATTTAGTTTTTTTTTGTATTACAGGTGTTTTACGGGTGAGTGTTCTTAGACATGTTTAATGAAAATCGATTCAGCCGTTTCAAAGTTATGGGGGGTTAAATTGGGGAAGAAAAACCGAATGTCTGCAAATATGCCCAAGTGGGGTATCAAATGAAAAGTTATTAATTGTACAACACAAAAATAACAGTTTATATAAATTTGACGTCGGTCTGTCGGGGATGTTTATAATTTTATATTATTTATTACACTTACTTAAAAGCGAATAAATGCGCCCATGTAAATGGCGGCCTTTACACTAATCTGTGATTGAACCTCTTTAAACAGAAAGCAAAATATAATTGTTTGTTTTAAGAAATATTCCAAACTCTACAAAAATCCATATAGATTATAATATCATGCCATTAAACAATATATAATAATTGAATATTTTCAGAAATTTTCTAAGGCTTGGACTGAAAGACCGCACGCAAAGGAAGAAGGGTTAACCAAGTGACGTAGTGATCAAAATATTATACGTTCACTGAGGTCAAGGCGCTTGCAATGAAATGAATCAGTGTGTATTTGTGCGCGCGCGCAGCGGTGTGCCGGTATGTTTCTTATTTTTACGATTTTGTTGTTATTAAATCGATAAAATGTTTATTTTTTGTTATTTACGGTTTTTTTATAAAATTTAGATATTGTTTTATGGTGTTATGTTAGATTTGCATGACAATTATTATCTATCAGTACTTTTCTTAAGACATAGCAGTATAATTTTGTGAGAAATCATGGTTGAAAAAGTTTTTAGTAAAAAAGTCCGAAAAAGTCGAATTCCCTCTCCCGAAATAATCCCGTTATTCTCAATGTTTTTTTTAGGCGACAAAACATTTTTTGCATTACTTCAAATGCTTTGCAGGATAATTTTTCTCTGTTTGTAATTTAATTGTCTGTGTAATTTTTTCTAATTTCAATAAGGTGTAAATCATTTTAACGTTACAATTTCCTGTACCTAATCATATTGGATTTTTATTTGCGTAAAGACGTTATCGTTTTTATATAGAAAGAGCTAAAAAAAATCTTATTTCTAAAATAAAAAAAAATCTTACTTACCGTAAATTATTTCTATACTAATATTCCCAAAGGTAATATTTGTATTTTCGAACTTTTAAGGTAAGTTAGGTGTAACGCTGTATATCCGAAAAATAACATTAAAACACCGAAAAAACTCAAAAACAAATGTAGTTTTCCCCAAGGAATACGATTCTATTTTTTTCACATAGGCTGAATAGGCTCCTAGATATAATATTTCTTTGCTTACGCATAGACGAGGCGGTAAACGTCTGCTTATAATTAAAAAAAAATATTACAATTCACTAAATATCCCAATCAAAGAGTTACAACTTACATCATACTGCGTCAATTATGGCAAATTTTCGTTAGTACGCCTCCCATAACTAGAGAATAAACTAACACTAATTGTTACGCATTAGGCAAAGTTTTCCTGCACTATACAAGACACGATTTATTTACCATAGACATATCTGAATATGTATGAATGTTGTTCGAATTCCTTACGTTGAGAATATAGAAGTCATAGTATATAATAAATATTTAAGTACAGTAACTGTATATTATATATATTTTTGTGAAAATTAAACAAAACGCGTTCGAAATTATAACGGAATGAGTTTCTTAAAGTTTTTATAGTTTGTAATTTTTAGTAATTAGCAATGTCTGCTATGACATTGTACTGTGTTGATATATTGAGTTGTGCATTTCATTTGAAACTAGTATTCCTTAACGATGAAGGTATATAATTACTATAAAGTGACATCAATAATAAATGTCCATAAATTAATAAATAAACAACATACATTTTCCTTAATGAATAAGATATTATTATAACATATATTTTTACTTTTGGTAAATTTTGTAATGTTAAAAGTAAATCAAACTTTGAAGTCGTCTGTACGGTTGTCACATGATTAAATTGTAGGAAAGTTCATCGTGGTATTTGAACCCGCATCGGTGGCGAAGCGTAACTAAACTGTTCATTGTACTATAACGATTTTTTTTTCGTTTCGAGAGCTCATTTAAATAAGAGCATATATTTTTATATCAAATACCAATAAGAATCAATCAAAACATATAATCTTTTATAAAATTGCGCTTTTAAATATTGCTTATAAAATTATCAACTTCATAATAATAATATATGAATAAAAATTCTTTATTGTCAAAAATATATAATAATTCACCTTAAAACTAAATATAAAAATTACACCAATAAGTATTTTGACAATTGGCGTCCTTATCACTTATTAGTGATTTCTTACAGGCGTACGTAGTTAATTATACTAAAACTTAACAGATTAAAGTAAAAGCAAACCTGCAAGCCAAGAACATAATATTGATATACTTATTTATTTAAAATTACAAATCGGAAACTTTCTATGTACCTTTAACCTTACTTACTATAATATCCCTACTAATATTATAAATGCGGAAGAAACTCTGTCTGTCTGTCCTTTCATCACGCTAAAACTACAGAACCGATTAGAACGAAATTTGGTACAAAGATAGTCTAAAGCCTGAGGAAGGACATAGGCTCCTTTCTTTTACCAAACCCAAAAGGTTGCGCGAGGGGTTGAAACTTTTTTATAATTTTACGCTTTCACGGCCAAATCGCTGAACTGATTGTTGATGATATTTGGTACACAGATGTTCTAGAGCCTGAGATAAAACATAAGCTACTTTTTAACTGGAAAAAAGGGTTATAAGGAGTATCTAGTATCTAGTATCATGCGTATAAGCAAAACACAATATCCTACAACTAAAGGGCCTTAGCACATTTCTCATTTATTTTCATACCCCTATAAAAGAAGTAATCTATTACGTACTATTAATGTAGTACATATAAAAATAGATGAGATGTCCCGGTTAATGATAGCGGTCCCCTCGTATGGCCGTAAATATAAGTACGGTGCTTTACAAGTTTCAGCGTTTTGTCACTGATATGATAGACGTTATACAGTAGGGAAATAAATATTCCAGTCGTAACTTTTGGACATTGTGTTTTTGTGACTACGACCTGGGTCAGCGTGTTTTATGGTGTATATTTAAGCTTGTTGTTGTTGGAATATATTTTTAAACATTGATCTAATTAGTAGACAAAATATTTAAAGTGCTAAGAGGGTTTGTTTGATTTCAAAAATATGATAGTTTAATATTTTTGGAACAGAAATATTACATTCGTTTCGTTCAATTTTTGTTTGTAATATTATATAAGGACGTGCGCCTAATTTAATTACTGTGAACGATATTTTGTAAATGAGTATTTTCGATGTTTACAAAAATCTCGGAATTTATATTAATTTATACAAATAGTTTTGTCTCGCTAGTTCTTGCGCGTGAATTCTGAAATTTTATTTAAATTTTAAAAAAATCAAAGAATAATTTACCTTAACACAATGAGCTATATTTATTATTTTATACCCAAGACTTTTTATTATCAATCGGAAATGTCGGAATCGTCTCGTCTTACAAAATATTTGCACCATAATAAAATTAAAACAACATAGAATTACTAGGATTGCATAAAGTATGAAGTGTTCAAACGTAGGAAGTTACCTCGCGGCGACCTTCTCGAAACCTGTAATGAATATTGATTCCTTAGTGGTTCCACTTGAACCGAGCAATCGAGTTAATACCATACTCGTTGAATTACTTCTCGTTAGATAAGGATGAATTGAATTGTACCCAATAATAATTAATAATATTTTTTTATTCTTACAATAGGTCGTGAGGAGTCTTCTTAAGTAACTTACTGTAGATTTTTTTCTTTTTATAAGCGCAAAATTTTTAAGGCGCAAAAACATCCTAATTAGGACCTTATCTTTAGGTGATTGGTTAACTGTGCATTCACGCGCAACAAAATTAACTATCTCTTTTTTGTCCGTTTTATCATTTATCTCTTTTCTATCGTTCTGACTTGTATGTATATGTGCTGACGCTGCTGTGCGGAACACTTTTTTCGGTTGATTTGTATGGGTATAACATATCTATTAACTATAGTATCATTGACTGCCCTGAACGTTCAGATGCGAAATTTTTTTAAATAATTTAATATGTATTTGATAATGTTTAATTTATTCTTTGTTCCCCGTCTGGCTGATTTTGTAGAGACTAAATAAGTTTTTGTTGACGTCACGCTTCCATTTAAAGATGACAGCTTATATTGTTCCTGTCCACTTAACTAAACATAATTTATGTAGCAGTATATTTTGCATACGTATCAATAAGATATAATTTGTATGTCTGAGATACCTATTAATGATTTGTTTATTTTATACAATTAATAGATGTTGCCCGCGACTCCGTCCGCGTAGACTTTCATATAAACTTTGAACCCCCTCCTTCCCCCCTTATAACCTGTTTTCTAGTTAAAAAATAGCCTATGTCCTTCCTCAGGTTTTAGACTATTTTTGTACCAAATTTCGTTGTAATCGGTTCAGTAGTTTTAGCATGATGGAAAGACAGACAGAGTTACTTTGGCATTTATAATACTAATATGGATTTGACTTCTATTGGATTTGATCTTATTTAGGTTTATAAATTATAATCACTTTCAATTTATACGAATATTTGTTTAAATTTAAAAACTTATCAACTTATTTGTTTATTTGTTAACGCTCGTTCGCTTAACGTCGGCTATTGTCGGTCGGAGAGAGAGAGACAAATTTTCGTTACTCATATTATACATATGTCAAAGACGTGTAACCAACACGCAATGTAATACTAATAAATTATTTTAAAACTGCTTGTCATGCTAAATCATTAACGAAATAATTATTTTATATCAGTAAACATACTCTTATAAGAGTATATTAAGACGAAATTCCAAAAAAAAGTCTTAACAAAATCCTACAGTCTCGCTTTTCAATTACGCAAGGGGCTATAATTCTTTTTTATCTAAATCCATTTGATAAGGAAATTACGGTCATTAAATTTAATACGTATTACACGGAACAGTTTGTAACTATGAGTTGTAAATGTAGAAAAAAGTCGATGCACTAAACGTATTACAAAACAATTATTTTAACCTAAATAAATATTTTCGTATTGGTTCAGACATTTTTAAAGTAATATTTAATTTTTCTCGAATTCATTATTATTATTATTATGTTTTGAAGTTTTTAATGAATTATTAATTTACTAGCTAAACACGTTAGGGTAATATTATTGACTTATGTCATTTTAGGTATAGGATTTTCTGAGGTATAAAGGTGGTACTGCTCCGACTATGCCTGGGCGAAGTGGTCGTTAACCATCAGACAAACCTCCTCAGTTGCATCATCATAATATAATTATTAATTAATATAATAAGAAAAAAGGTAAAACTGTACCTTCACAGACTTATCCAGTAGCATCAAAGTATTTTCACTGCAAATGAAATAATAATATTATAAATACGAAAGTAACTCTGTCTGTCGGTCTTAACTTCCATCACGCTTAAACTACTGAACCGATTAGAACGAAATTTGGTACACAGATGGTCTAGACTCTAGAGACTGGGAAAGGATATAGACTATAGGTCAAAGTTTATATGAAAGTCCACGCAGACGGAGTCGCAGGCAACAGCTAGTATTAGTATAAATAAGCTAAGTCACAATTAATAGCTAAGAAATATCATAAGTCATAATTTTGTCAGACTAATATCGTCAATGAACGTGAGACATACGAGTAATGCTACTAAATGACATATCATTAAAACTTATTAGGCTGCTGTAATTAGTTATTACATTCTTAATTTGTTTACATTATAAGTGACAGACTAATCAATTCGCTCGTACATAACATTGTGTACTATTGTGTATTCATTAGCGGTTTTACCCGCGTAATATCCATTCATATAGCAGAATAATAATCCGGGGTAATCGAAATAAAGGTATAAGTCGCGTCACGAATCTTTAGCGCTGAACGAAACCTGCGCAGAAGTCAAAAATATGGTATCGAGGTAACGGCGGGGCGGGTTGATTGGTTGGTTGACCTAGTCGTGATGTCTTTCTCGCACCAATACGTAAATTACGAGCGCGATTCTACCGATGCGCAGCTATTCTCGTCCACCGCTAAACATAAATAACGCCTACTAATACATTTTTTGATTTAAAGTATAGTCAACATATATACCAACAGTGGCACCTGTAACAGCTCTCAGCTACTATAAGTGTCATCGATCATCAATATATAATGTGTAATAAATAAATAAATAAATATTTAAAAAAAAATAAAAAATCAATTCATCAGTACTCTATTAAAAAGTTTGAACAAGCCTTAAATTTCTTATATGTACGATTTTTTTAATAAACATTCTATAAACTTGAAGCAGAAAAAATAACGCTATGTAATAAGCGTTCGGTACTTTTGTGAAAAAGATTAACAACAACAAAAGATAACCATGATTCATACGTCAATATTGGTTTAACTTTCAAGCTAAATAATTCGCGATTGACTGAAACAATTGTAATGTTTTTTTATTGTTATACTCGTCTCTAAATGGAATATTCAAGTATTCTGCAACAAAACCCCTTGAAATAATATTGCCTTAACAGTTAACAGTGACCCTTTTTGTGTATGAATATTGTAATGTCCGTGGTTGTTGTTAGATGAAAATTATTTTCTATAGTAACTTTTTTGTGAAAATCGACTTTCGGTTTTTCTCTGTAGAAACAGATTGTTGTAATACTATAACGATTTAAAAGTTTTACTA
>JADANM010006423.1:3051956-3065539 GCA_026213755.1 Eurema hecabe
TTAATACACATTATATAGTGATGATTGATGACACTTATAGTAGCTGAGAGCTGTTACAGGTGCCAATAATGGTATATGGGTTGACTATACTTTAAGTCAACAAATACCTTTATTTCTATTACCCCGGATTATTATTCTGCTATATGAGTGGATATTACGCGGGTAAAACCGCTAATTAATACACAACAGTGCACAATGTTATGTACTAGCGAATTGATTAGTCTGTCACTTATAATGTAAACAAATTAAGAATGTAATAACTAATTACAGCAGCCTAATAAGTTTTAATGATATGTCATTTAGTAGCATTACTCGTATGTCTCACGTTCATTGACGATACTAGTCTGACAAAATTATGGCTTATGATATTTCATAGCTATTTATTGTGACTTTGCTTATTTATACTAATACTAGCTGTTGCTCGCGACTCCGTTCGCGTGGACTTTCAAATAAACTTTGACCTATGTAGCTTATATCCTTTCCCAGTCTCTAGAGTCTAGATCATCTGTGTACCAAATTTCGTTCTAATCGGTTCAGTAGTTTAAGCGTGATGGAAGTACACACAGACAGACAGAGTTACTTTCGCATTCATAATATTATTATTTTATTTGCACTGAAAATACTTTGGTACTTCTGGATAAGTCTGTAAAGCTAAAAATTTACCTTTTTTATTATATTAATTATATTATGATGATGCAACTGAGGAGGTTTGTCTGATGGTTAACGACCACTTCGCCCAGGAATAGTCAGAGCAGTACCACCTTACCTCAGAAAATCCTAGACCTAAAATGACATAAGTCAATAACATTACCCTAACGCGTTTAGCAAGTAAATTATTAATTCATTAAAAACTTCAAAACATAATAATAATAATGAATCCGAGAAAAATTAAATATTACTTTAAAAATGTCTGATCCAATACGGAAATATTTATTTAGGTTAAAATAATCGTTTTGTAATACGCTTAGTGCATCGACTTTTTTCTAGATTTACAAATCATAGTTACAAACTGTTCCGTGTAATACGTATTAAATTTAATGACCGTAATTTCCTTATCAAATGGATTTAGATAAAAGAGAATTATAGCCCCTTGCGTAATTGAAACGCGAGACTGTTAGATTTTTTGGTATTTCGTCTTAATATACTCTTACAAGATTATGTTTACTGATATAACATAATTATTTCATTAATGATTTAGCATGACAAGCAGTTTTAAAATTACCGTACTTACTAACTAACTATTCGTAGTAACATTATATTATGTACCTTGATGCGTATACGAGTAACGATAGCTTGTCTCTCTCTCTCTTAGCCGAAAAGAGCCGACTTCACGAACAAGCATTACATACGAGAGCTATGTTCGAACTCATTACCGGAAAAATAACATACACCGCACGCCTCCAAAAATTTTCACTTCAACAAACATTAGTTAATAAAATAAATTATCAGATATTTTTTTATTCATATCGAAAGTGATTATAAACTTAAATAAAACCTCAAATTGCTTATAAGAAATAAATCATAATATTTATATGTCAGACATACAAATTATATCTTATTGTTATATAATACGTATGCATACTGGACCATAAATTATGTTTAGTTAAGTGAATAGGAACAATATAAGCTGTCATCTTTAAATGGAAGCGTGACGTCAACAAAAACTTATTTAGTCTCATCAAAATCAGTCAGACGGGGAACAAAGAATAAATTAAACATTATCAATTATATATTAAATCGTATAGCTTTAAAAATATATTAAAATAATGTCGCATCTCAACGTTAACAGGACAGTCAATGATACTATAGTTAATAGATATGTTATACCCATACAAATCAACCGAAAAAAGTGTTCCGCACAGCAGCAGCAGCACACATACATACAAGCCAGAACGATAGAAAAGAGATAAATGATAAAACCAATAGGAAAACAATGTGATAGTTTTGTCTGTTGCGCGTGAATGTACCGGAAATCACCTAAAGGTAAGACGTACTAATTAGGATGTTTTTGCGTCTTCAAAATTTTGCTTATAACATATCTATTTAATACAATATCATAGAGGACAGTGACTCTTCATTGTGTGAATAATGAGTACTGTTATTTAAATTGTTTTTGTTATGATTTGTATTTTGTAAGTTTTAAATTCAAAAGAGTAATTAACAGGGTTTCTTGCTCCCTCTAGAAACTGTTTTAGCAGCTGGATAAATAGTTGTTTTTAAATATAAAGTTTATCATTTAGCTGTCCAATATTTCTACAGAATACTTGGGAAATCCCACCTGAATAAACTATTGAGAGAAAACGAATGATAGAAATAAATGTATACAATATGCTAGGTTGTATAAAAGCGAGGACTGGTATGAAAGAGTAGAGAAGCAATGACTCCGATTAAGACGGAGGTGATAGGAAAAAAGAAAAAAAATCTACAGTAAGTTACTTGAAGACTCTCACGGGGAGTAGGGGGGGTGTCAGACATTCAACGGCCTGAACAGTGATGTGCAAATGTCACTGCGCTCCGGTCTGAAGAGCACTGTAGCTAGCGAGATTACTGGGCTAATGAGTCTTAACATCTTATGATTCAAAGTGGGGAGCGTCAATGTAGTGCCTGCCAGAAGCAAAGTTCTGGGTAGCACTACATTGGTTATGGGTTGGCGTTTCTCTTACTATCAGGAGGGCGTCCAGCTCGTCTCACCACTTCATAGAATAAAAAAAGGACTCCTCAGGACATATTGTAAAAATTATAAAAATATTAATAATTATCATTGGGTACAATTCAATTCATCCTTATCTAACGAGAAGTAATTCAACGAGTATGGTATTAACTCGATTGCTCAGTTCAAGTGGAACCACTAAGGAATCAATATTCATTACAGGTTTCGAGAAGGTCGCCGCGAGGTAACTTCCTACGTTTGAACACTTCATACTTTATGCAATCCTAGTAATTCTATGTTGTTTTAATTTTATTACGGTGCAAATATTTTGTAAGACAGTCCCGTCTTAATGATGATGAGCTTATTGATAATTAAAAAGTATTGGCTATAAAATATCAAATATAGATCATTGTGTATAGGTAAATTATTATTAGATTTTTTAAAAATTTAAATAAAATTTCAGAATTCACGCTCAAGAACTAGCGAGACAGAACTAGTTGTATAAAATATAAATTCCGAGATTTTTGTAAACATCGAAAATACTCACTACAAAATATCGTTCACAGTAAATAAATTAGGCGCACGTCCTTACAAACACAAATTGAACAAAAGTAATGTAATATTTCTGTTCCAAAAATATTAAACTATCATATTTGAAATCAATTAAAACCCTCTTTGCACTTTAAATATTTTGACTACTAATAGCGTATAATAATAATGTGTTTAAAAATATATTCCAACAACAACAAGTTTAAAAAGGGTCTAAAACCTATTCGCGTTAAATATATGTCGCAGGCAGACTGTATAATCCGCTGTATTACATTACGCCTAGCCGTTTTAAAAAACAGGGCCGTTTTGTAATGCAGCGGTTCAACGATTAGCCGTATTGTAATTGCGATAAGTTCCAAATACAGCGGTACACGTTTAGCCGCATTGTACTACTACTTAAATTGTAAGTAGATTAGATAAGTAATGTAATAAAGCGTGGGATTAGCCGCCTCTTTGATAGTTTTTAATATATTAGGTTAGTTTTTGTATCATTATAAAAAAAACTTGATTACTCAGCTCTATTTTTATTCAAGTTGAGGAGTAATCAAGTTTTTTTATAATGATACAAAAACTAACCTAATATATTTAAAACTATTAAAGAGGCGGCTAATCCCACGCTTTATTACATTACGGCTAGCTGTATTGTATAACGTATGGCGACGAATACGTTTCGGCGGTTTTTTACTTAGCCGCATTCAATACAGCTACACGTTGAACCTTACAAAACGGCCCTGTTTTTTAAAACGGCTAGGCGTAATGTAATACAGTGGATTATACAATCTGTCTGCGACATATACACCATAAAACACGCTTACCCAGGTCGTAGTCACAAAAACACAATGTCCAAAAGTTATGACTGAAATATTTATTTCCCTACTGTATAACGTCTATCATATCAGTGACAAAACGCTGAAACTTGTAAAGTACCGTACTTATATTTACGGCCATGCGAGGGGACCGCTATCATTAACATTTAACCGGGACGGGATGTAATCTATTTTTATATGTACTACGTTAATAGTTCGTAATAGATTACTTCTTTTATAGGGGTATGAAAATAAATGAGAAATGTGCTAAGGCCCTCTAGTTGTAGGATATTGTTTGTTTATATAATTCTAGCTGTCGCCCGCGACTACGTCCGCGTTGACTTTCATATAAACTTTGACCCCCCTTCCCTCCTTATAACCCTTTTTTCCAGTTAAAAAGTAGCCTATGTTTTATCTCAGGCTCTAGAACATCTGTGTACCAAATTTCATTACAATCGGTTCAGCGGTTTGGCCGTGAAAGGGTAAAATTATAAAAAGTTTCAACCCCTCGCGCAACCTTTTCATTTGGGTTGATTTAAAAAAAAAGTAGCCTATGTCCTTCCCCAGGCTTTCGTTCTAATCTGTTTAAGCGTGATGGAAAGACAGACAGACAGAGTTACTTTCGCATTTATAATATTAGTAGGGAAATTTTGGTAAGTAAGATTAAAGGTACATAGAAAGTTTCGGATTTGTTATTTTAAATGAATAAGAATATCAATATTATGTTCTTGGCTTGCAGGTTTGCTTTTACTTTAATCTATCAAGTTTTTGTATAATTAAGTTGAAATTTTTATAAGCAATATTTAAACGCGCAATTTGATAAAAAACATGCATGATATATTTTGATTAATTCTTATTAATTGTATGTGATATAAAAATATATGATCTCCAAGTTAAATGAGCTCTCGAAACGAAAAAAATCGTCATAGTACAATGGACAGTTTAGTAACGGTTCGCCACCGATGCGGGTTCAAATACCACGATGAACTTTCCTACTATTTAATGATGTGGTACAGTCAACTGCAAAATTTGGTTCATGTTCAACATTACAAAATTTTCCAAAAATGTTATAGCACAATACAAAAACATATAATATACAGTATCTTATTGGTTAAGGAAAATTTATGTGGTGGTACTGTTCGCGTGTATTTATTAAATTATGGAGATTTATATTGTTGTTACTATAATATAATAAGTATATTATATTATATCTATATATATAATTATATATATAATATAATAAGTATATTATATTATATCGTTAGGGATAATAGTTTCAAATAAAATGCACAACGTATAACAAGCACAGCACAGCAAGCATTGGAAATGTCTTTCATATTAACAAAGTTCAAAAATCAAAAACTTTAAAAGAAATTTATTCCGTTATAATTTCTAACGCTTTGTTTGTTTATTTTTTACAAAAAGATATAATATACAGTTACTATACAT
The DNA here is from genome assembly GCA_026213755.1 of Eurema hecabe. NCBI lineage: Eukaryota > Metazoa > Arthropoda > Insecta > Lepidoptera > Pieridae > Terias > Terias hecabe. The sequence continues at coordinate 3,057,411 of JADANM010006423.1, forward strand.
ACATACAATACATAATATGACTTCTATATTACCCGCAATGTGAGGAATTCAAGCAAAACATTCATACATATTCAGATATGTCTATGGTAAATAAATCGTGTCTTGTATAGAGCAGGAAAACTTTGCCTAATGCGTAACAATTAGTGCTAGTTTATTCTCTAGTTATGGGAGGCGTACTAACGAAAATTTGCCATAATTGACGCAGTATGATGTAAGTTGTAACTCTTTGATTGGGATAGTAACAGTGAATTATATCTTTTTTAATTATAAGCAGACGTTTACCGCCTCGTCTATGCGTAAGCAAATGAATATTATATCTAGTAGCCTATTCAGCCTATGTTAAAAAAATCAAATCGTATTCCTTAAACAATATTGTTTTCGAGATTTTCCGATGTTTAATTGTTATTTTTTGGAAAATACAAATTGAAAATACAAATACTCACTTTTGGAATGTTAGTATAGAAATAATTTACGGTAAGTAAGATTTTTTTTTTAATTTTGGGATTAAGATTTTTTTAGCACTTTCTATATAAAAACGATAACGTCTTTACGCAAATAAAAATCCAATATGATTGGGTTCAGGAAATTGTAACGTTAAAATGTTTTACACCTTCTTGAAATTAAAAAAAAATACAGAGACAATTAAATTAGAGACAGAAAAATTATCCTAAGTACAAAGCATTTGAAGTAATGCAAAAAATGTTTTGTCGCCTAAAAAAAAAAACAATGAGAATAACGGGAGAGGGAATTCGACTTTTTCGGACTTTTTTAATAAAAACTTTTTCAACCATGGTTTCTCACAAATTTATACTGCTATGTCTTAAGAAAAGTACTGATAGATAATAATTGTCATGCAAATCTAACATAACACCATAAAACAATATCTATTTTTTATAAAAAACCGTTAATATAAAAAATAAACATTTTATCGATTTAATAATAACAAAATCGTAAAAATAAGAAACATACCGGCACACCGCTGCGCGCGCGCACGAATACACACTGATTCATTTCATTGCAAGCGCCTTGACCTCAGTGAACGTATAATATTTTGATCACTACGTCACTTGGTTAACCCTTCTTCCTTTGCGTGGGGTCTTTTAGTCCCAGCTTAGAAAATTTCTGAAAATGTTGGATTATTATATGTTTATTGTCATGATATTATAATCTATATGGATTTTTGTCCGGTTTGGAAAATTTCTTAAAAGAAACACTTGTATTTTGCTTCATGTTTAAAGAGGGTCAATCAGTGATTAGTGTAAAGGCCGCCATTGACGCATTTATTTGTTTTTAAGTAAGTGTAATAAATAATATAAAATTTTAAAAACCCCCGACAGACAGACGTCAAACTTATAAAAACTGTTATTTTTGTGTTGTACAATTAATAACTTTTCATTTGATACCCCACTTGAGCATATTTGCAGACATTCGGTTTTTCTTCCCCAATTTAACCCCCCATACCTTTTAAACGGCTGAATCGATTTTCATTAAACATGTCTAAGAACACTCATCCGTAAAACACCTGTAATACAAAAAAAACTAAATTGAAATCGGTTCATTCTTTCGGGAGCTATGATGCCACAGACAGACAGACAGACACGTCAAACTTATAACACCCTCTTTGCGTCGGGGGTGGTAGTAGTGGTTGTAGCTGGTATTGAAAAGGATGGAAATTATAATATAAGTCATTAGCTATGAACAATAGTCAGAAAGAAGAAGATTAAAATTGATTGCAATAAACAACATATTCCCTTAACAACAATATAAGTACGCATAAACCTTAAACTGGTATGTTATTCAGGAAATTGTCATCGCGTTATTATTGAAAGAAAACAAAGATATTTCTGCATCACTGTTATTTACAAATGGATTATCTTCTTATATACAAGGTTTATCAATGAGTTGTTCCTTATTTCTGTTTTTAGTTATTTTAACTAATCTCTATAACGTAAGATAAGTATGAGAAAATATTTTTTCTTTACTTTCCGTAAAAGTTTTTTATTCAATTGAACTGATGAAATAGGTTTGTAGCTTGAATTTAAATTGAACAATATTTGTATTAGTATGTGTAAAGTAGTGTTTTCCTTAGGAAAAATGTTTTCTTAATGAACCTTTTTGCGTTTCCTTATGTATGCAATTTATATCGCGGTACTTGATATATTATGTATAGATAATAATAGTACATTTAATATCACACATTAAAAAGTTCAACGATTTGTAAATATGGCGAGAAAATTAAAATGTCCGGTCCTTAAGATCCACACGAACCGCGAACACGAACTTTCAGGTTAAAAAGAATTGTGCTTGAGACGTACGGTTAAGCGTTATGTATTGTGACGTCATAACAAATCTTTTTAAAAAAGTGACGTCATTTAATTTTTTTTTCTGAATTTAAATTGTAAGGAAGCTTTGGAAATTAAACAAAAGGGGATTGTAAGAAATAATTAAGTAGATAGGTATATCCGTATTTTCTTTTAGAAATAATAATGCTAAATTAAATGACAGTACATTGTACTATGTGAACATAATCTAGCTGGCCTTTGAATTTTGAAGGCGATCAACTTAAAAGTTTCACATTGCTCCTAAATGAACAATGGAATGTATATTGTTTGTGTTTCTTATATCTATGTTCGTATTTTTCACGTATATATTTAATTATGTTAATAAGAGGGTAGATGCGTTTTACGCTTTCTTGCCTAACCAACCACAATCAATTTAAAGAACAAGAGTAAAAATTTTATAAATTTCGTATGTGAATACCTATTAATTATAATTAGATACATCTTTAAAACAAATGTCAGTTAGTTCAAGTTAAACTCAAACGTAAGAAAAAAGAGGTAATTCTAAAGAAGTTTACGAACGGTTGGAAAATATTTTTACACAAGAAATTTATTAAAATAAACGCACACAACTAAATTACTAAAAAAATGCAACTGTAAAGTCGAAAATAATCTATTCAAAAACATGTATAAATTAACATATTAATATAAATTTCATCAATAAACAATAATAAAAAAAAATATAATCAAAGTTTACTAACGAAGTTAATCTGTTTCCGCCATAATATTCACTTAAAGCGCAGCCTCCAAGTTTCAAGGTAATTAGGTAATCTATCAGATGGTCCAAATATGCTTGTAGCCGATCAATAAAACTGCCAAACTCAAAACATGTGGCGCGAAGAAAATAGGCCAATGCGCATGCGTGGTTTGGACTGTTGCCAGTTTAATGAAAATTTTACTAGTATTGTGGTAAATTTTTTACGTATGTAAATTAATAATAAATTATCGAAAACAAAATATATACCTATATTTTTTTTTTAATTTAGCTAAATAATAGTAAATGAAATAAATGACATTTGTCATTCCCTAGATCTATGAATTTAGTATGCACAATAAAAAAACTTTTTCAACGGGAATAAATTACAGTAAAAAACGTTGTTATTATAACTATTTACCTAAACGTGTTTTGTTAGAATATCTTTTAAATAATTTCGATCACCATGCTATTACTGTTGTTGGGAAAATTACAATATCTAAACTGGCAACTCCACGGCAAATGTCAAAATTGTGTCAAAACCGAGGAGGCAAAAATTTACTTAAAATTATATCAGTAAATTAATTTTTCATGAATGAAAAGTGGGGTATTTCATTTTTTTATTTACTCAGATTAATACAATAAGAATTATAATAATTAATTGTGTAAGTTTGTGTGGAAAATCGAAAGTTATCGTAGAGAGCAGAAATTGTAGTTGATTTGCGTGTTGAATATTGACTGTTTTTATTAAAAAAAAATAGTTGTAGTCTTCCGTGTGATAGACATATCTTGTTCTTAATTAAAAATCGTGTTGTGGCCTAGGTTGTGCTAAAATAGGAAACGTTGCAATTTTAATGTAAGTACCTATATGTGTTTTCTTTTTAATTTTATTAGCAACCAGTGTATTTGCACAGATATAAGAAAAAACGTGTATTATAAGAAAATATTCGTAGGTTGTACTATAGATACTTAGTAATAATGAGTTAGGTACTAACTAAAAAAAATTTATAACGTAAACAGTTTTCGTTGTAATTTTTAACCATCATTATACGTGGTTATTTTAAAAATATAAAATATAACCTTAGATACATTATTTTTTATGACACCAAAATTTCTAAATGGTTTCTAATAGGTCGTATGAATATAATAATTATGCGAAATAGAAAGGGTCTGATTTATTGAAAACACTACATAGTACAGCTAGTGCACTGCAGTTTAACCCAAATGTAGGTTTAGTCCAATTTTGGTCAACCGCATTTTTTTAGATTAAAAAAAATGTACTGTTTATGCCAACCAATAGATAGACCGCAGTCATCGCTACCCATAAACATTCGACTTTTTCTATTGCTGGGGCCACACTACCGAGTTAACGCGTTAATGGACGTTAACTATAGGTGTAACCACAACTTAACAGAATATTTTTTTAAAACTATGAAGAGGGGAGACGAGCTGGACGCACTCCTGATGGTAAGAGTAACGCCAGCCCATAGCCAATGTAGTGCTACCCAGAACTTTGCTATAAAGCCCAACTCCGGGCAGGGGTGCACTACAGCGACGCTCCCCACTTTGAGTCATCAGATGTTGAGACTCATTGGCCCAGTAATTACGCTGGCTACAGTGCCCTTCAGACCGGAGCACAGTGACATTTTCACGTCACTGTTCAGTCGGTAGAATGTCTGGCGGAATAATTTGACAACGGTAATAACAACGCCGTTTGGCGTTAGGTGATAGCTCAGGTGGCGGTACATCAATGAGCTTAATGCGATGAAGCGGCCACAATTCATGAGCATTCAATTCATGAAGTGTAGCCACCCATTTTAATGTGTTAAAATTATCGCAATAATTATCGCGATAATGGGCATTGACGTTAAACGTTAGTGTGGCCCCAGTATAAGAAATAGCGTGAAATAGCACTCGCATCCGGCTTAATATGTCTTTCCTAAAAATCCAAATCGTTTATCTTTGGAAAGGCTACGTTCTAAGATTACCATAACATATCAAAGACGATTGCCTCTTGGCGTCCTTGGTAAGCGAAGACGTCAAGACTCAAGTGTCAAATAAAAAAAAATCGGTTGTCTGATAAAAGTCGGTTTGCTGATGATAATTAAACGTGACCACGTCATTCTTCTAATATTATAAATTTGAAAGTTTGTGAGAATGTGTTTGTTATTCTTTCACGCAAAAATGCTGAACCGATTGCTGAACTGAGGTAAATTTGGTATGTAGATAGGTGATACCCTGGATAAACATAAAATACTTTTCATCCCGGTATTCCCCCGGGAACGGATACCTCGCGGGAAAAATTATAAGATGTTGTCACGTCAACATTTCTTTTTTATCATCATCAACCAATACATATAATAAAAACGTAACGAGTCGCTGCCTGTACTTGGAAGATACATGAGAAAAAATATTATAGGAGACCTTTATTAATAACATAGAACCCAAAACAATGATTTTTGAAATTTTTGTCGGTTTCTTTGTGCACGCTAATCTCAGAAACGGCCTATCCTATCTAGATGGGGTTTTCAATGATATATTGTGGTAAGCTTCACTTAACATTTAGTGTTTAAATTATGTCAATCGGTTGATAAATAAAAAAGTTATGGCAATTTAAAGAATCACGTTGAACTTGCTGAACGTTAGTTCGCGCGGGTTAGCCATTTTCAAAAATGCTGCCCAAAGTCACTTTTCTACGCGAGCAAGCTAGTCTTAAAAAATCCTTCTATCTCCCTATTTCTACTCCTTTTACCTCCCTTTGCGAAATCGACCAAGTTTAATTTCTATAAACAGTTGAAAAGTACCGTTATTGCTAAGAATAAAGTCGTTACACGTGTAAGATTTCGCAGAAGCTTTACAAGCGATATGAACTTATGTTAGGGGCTTGTACTATGAAGCTTTGTTCTGTTAAATGCTCATTGTCGTACCTATTTGATCTAAATAAGTATCCTTTAAACTCGTATATGAAGTGTGAATATTGAATAGGAGCTTTTAATATTCCGTACAAGTTCTGATTAGGAACTTGTCAACAGAATAATTTAATTATGTTTAAAGAGTTTTAAAAAAGAGTGACTTCATAGAAGCTGATGTTACTAATATTACTACAATATAAATCAATGTTCATCTGAAAAAAGGCTATATAAAGTCTCGGACTTCGTGACTGCTCGCTTTCTTTTGTTTCCTCTTTGTGTTGTTTTTAATAAAATGTTTGTTTTTACATGCACAAGATAATTAATTTAATTATTACACTGGGCATCTCGTCAGAGATGTATATCTATAGAAGAATAAGTGCTTTCTTTACCTCTATTATTCCATTCACACTTTTCATTACAATAACATTATATGCTCTTTCGTTTCTTCTCTTCGTCTATTTTTAAAGACAGCATCACATTCACGAAATGCGATGATTTCATTAATTCCTGCTTACTATAAGAAACGTACATTTTTCATTATATATTGCTTTAAATTCTAATTTAACACATAACATATTATATATCGTATTATTATTACATTTTAAATTTTAATTTGTAATTCTTCTTTTTGTATAATTTATTAAATTTCATGTTTTTTTTACGTGACCCACTTGATGTAATTCGCTGTCACGGGGAGGCTGAAAACCAGGGCTACACAGAGTACCCAACTTTGTGTAGCACAAGCTGAGCCCTCTCCTTTTGCTGTTATTTGCGTGTTTATCTATTTTATTGTATTTTGTTCATTCTGAATTTATAACAGTAATAAAAGATTATTTTATTTTTTTATTTTTATAACAAGTACCTAACTCCTTAGTCCATAGCGAAATACAATTTCCAAAAAACTTTATATCATTACATCGCAACAAAAGGTTGAAGGGCGAAGAAAACGGAGTGTTTAAGAGCGAGAAGCGCTGGCAAGTTGAAAAGTAATTATAACAGTGACGTGATATCGTACTGATAAAAACAGAACTTATTAAACTCTCGCGAAGTACTTAATGCTGAAAGTTCTTGCTTACTGTTATACTTAGCTATATGTGTTACGACTGGGAAATCTGAAAATATTCTTAAGATTAAATAATATAGCGACAGCTTGACGCTGTGGTAGCACAACTGCTTTCTGCGCCAAGGGTCGTGGGTTCGATCCCCACACCGGAAAATATATTTGTAATTTTGTAGTGTATATATGTAATTTATTCCGTTTTCTAGTCGCCATAACACAAGCTTCTGCTTAGCTTGGAACTAGATGGCGCTGTGTATAAATGTCCTGAAAATATTTGCTATCATTATTATATATAGAGTGTCAAATAAGGTGGTTAAAAAAGTAGCCGTGATGATTTCTACCGATCGTTCAGGTTTGGCCTCAACATAAGGTAGAAGTCCCTTATCATCCCTCTGAGAATTTCCCCAGTATTTAAAAGGCAAATTACTAGGCAAAACTGAAAAACCAAAGGGGCGAAAAGTATACTCTTCAGAGATATCAAAGCCATTACAAAGGTTCTTCTCTTCTTTTTTTAAAAGCTGAAAATCATTGAAATCAACAGTCTAAGAGTGTTCACCTTTAGTCGAAATTCCTTCATAGCTTGCTCAGCAAACAATAAAAAGAATAATAATAATACTAGAATAAGACTCTTCTGTAAATTATTATATACAATTTATTATTTCTATTTATAATTTAAAGGTCACCTAGGAGCATCACGTATAGTTTAGAATCATTATGTTCATTTAAACGTTCAAAAACTAACCTAAGTTTTTGATTCAAACAGCGGACCGTGTTTTAAAATATCAAAAATAGTAAAAGATTAACACAGTTTGTTACAAGATAAAGTAAAAAAACTAAAACCCAACTACGACAAAAAACGACGCTGAAAAAGTATAAAAGTACCCCATGAATACAGGTAAAGTCACAAGCAAATGCTAGTAATATATATATATTCGAAATGTACAAGTGAAGCGCTTTAAAATGATACCAAACACGGCATATCTAGCTTAACTTTATTTTTTTACTCTGTATATTTTGTCCGCTAGAGGGCGCCACATTGAATTTGGTGAAAATCTATATAGCCTATAACCAGCGGACAATTAAGACGCTTCTAATGATATGTCATTTGTCGAATTCTGATTAGT
>JADANM010006423.1:3098881-3111993 GCA_026213755.1 Eurema hecabe
ACAGATAAAAAATGATGCCGCCAAGAATGCGATAAAACGCACAGAATTTTCTAATTAGTCATAATCGCCTGACATTTTTGCAGTGGCTCGTGAGACTTATTAATTAAAAATTTCATACCATGTATGGTCTATATCGTGATGGACGGACAGCTTTCCAATTTTCACACGGAATACTGACATTACCAAATGTTATTAACAGCAATTATTAAAAATACTTAAAAAAGATAAGATGCTAGTATGGCAGTCTTCAATAATACATTTATTCGAAGTTATTATTAGTTAATATTTTTAAGATAATTAGAATAGATAGTAGATACAAGAAAAGTTTTAAAAACATTTAGTTCCTAACGTTTGGCAACTATTTTTTTTTTAATCCGATTGAATCGAATGTCACAGCATAAGCGAGGCTGATATTCTGGCTGGTATGTGCCTGAAGGAGAGAGAGAGAAAAATTATATGTAAATAGATTGAAACAATTAGGAATATAACAGATAAGAAACATTAATAGAAAATACGTAGGTACATAGATATTGACATAAGCGCCTCTTTTAAACGTCTAAGGAGGAACGCATATTGTGTAAAATGGCACAAACGCTGATCGTACTATATAAAATTATTGATCATTTCCGATATTGTTATATCCCCATTGACCGGTTGAGTGATGTATTATATCATATACTCGTACATACATCATAAAAAGACCCTGATCCGTTCAGTGCATTCAAGCGTGAATCTATGAGATTTTAACATTAACACATTCTTTGTTAACGGAAAACCGGACTGGCATAATGTAGCTTTTGTTAACATATTTTTGTTTATTGGAAAAGTGTATATAAAAAAAAATGTATCAGACTTAGACACAAGAACAACGAGCGAACGTGATATCAGTATCGAAGTTAGGGCTGTCAAAGTTTAGTATTTGAGTCGTTAAACATATAAATGTTATTAATGACAGGTAAAAGAAGGAGAGAAAAAACACCATAAGGAAATTTGAATTGAAAAAGTCATAGACGATTTATTTACAATGGTTTTAGGGATGAGACTTCATATTGTTGCGTTACTTTATTTAAAAATTACTATAGGTTTTGCATTGTACACTATTTTAACGTTTAGTATCAATTTGAAGGACTTTAACTGAATTTAATGTAAACCCTTTAGTTTTTTCATAGAAATAAATAATAAAATAAGTCGACATTTACCACAATTAGTATTTGCAACGATGAATTACTTGTTATTGTTTAAGTTAACTGTAAGATCAGACTAGTTTTTCAAAATTAACTATACATTAATAAAGTCAAAGGTGGCAACCCTAAAAGGTATCACGGTGAAATTATAGCGGTACTACAGACCGTTGCGATAAAACTGTGTAACTGTGTATATCAAGTCATTGCATTTTACAAACATTAAACACTTTTAACGTTTGCCCGCTTTTCTACAAAAAAAAATTCATTAAACCATTTTAAAGCAGCTGTTCATCGTTCTTTTATGTGTATCACTCTTTTTGTCAACGGACAAAAGATTAAGATATGACTCACACAACATTTTATTACATATTAAAAAAGGGTTTTTAACCAATAAGTTGGGTAAGTAGGGTAAGTAAATTGGCAACATTTTTGTAGAACGTTGTTCCAAAAATGATCCGGTAGATGGCGCTTAAATAAAAAAGGGTCAATATAAAAAAGTATAATTATTATAATTTAACTTCTGTAGTTAAACGTTGCATTATGTTAATGAATTGCTCTCAATACATCTTTTATTGATTTATTAAATATAAAAGGTAACTAAACTTTTCAGCCACACTAAATTACCATAACATATTTTTATACGTAAATTGTACAACCACTTCACTGATCTTATTTTAAAGAATAATGTTCCATTTTCATATTTTAAATAAATTATTAAAAATTTAATAAAAACAACTATAATAGCTTTCTCCAGCCAAGGCGTGACGAATATTTCTTGTATTCGCCAGTGTAATTATATACGAAAAAATGTTTCAACAATCACCACAGTTATTTAGTAATAAGAACAATTTAGAACATCTTCGTGACTTAGAGAGAGGAATGTCGGTGAAAGTAACTGAAAATGCTTTTTGCACGAAAACCGTTCCGCTGTGTAATCGCAAATTTAATTGAAAACGACTTCAAAACTAGTTTAACGTGTATACAGATGCATAAAAACATAATGGCCACATTACAGAAATGTTGGTACATAGTTTACGTGCTAACATTTTTTCCGTTTGCATTTCTTTTACCTATTATTTTTAACCGAATTCCAAAAAGGTGTAGGTTCTCAATTGGACCGTGTATATGCTTTTTTTTATTTATGTTTACTTAAGAAAGCACAGTGCTGGCTGTTTTCACTAAAAAGAGTTTTCTATAATTACAAAAAGGAATCTTATGCACTATTTCTTTGCTGGGTTGCTACTATAAAAAATTATAGTTTTTCTATCATTACCTATAAGGTACATTGAATTTACACGTAGGCATATACATACTGGAATAAGTTAAAACGAATAAAATATTCATCGTTTATTGTTGAAGCAATCTATTCCAGCTTTGTGAAGAGATTTTTAAAAGTTGAGAGGATAACTAAAATAAATAATAAAAAAAATTGTAATACGTGAAATATGTTTAACAAGCTTCTACATTCTGTATCATATGTGTATACCAGACTTCTATAAAATCAAAGCGTAGGACAAACGAAGCCTCACTGAATTAGTATCTATATATCACTTCATTGATATATAATCGTGATACGAATAAACTATTACATATAAGAAATTCATATACGGATGAATGAGGCTTTCTATACATTTAATTATAATTAAATACTCATTAATTATTGTCACGTAGGAACACGCAAGCGCTGTTAATTGCTATGCGTCTATAAGGGTTCTGGAGCGATATGAAACTGCAATTATTATTTATTTAAAAGGACAGCATAATCTCTAATTGTGCAATTACACCTGGCTGAATCGGCTAAATCGTCTGTAAAAATTTAGCCACGACTAAATTTAGAACAGAGTAATCATATTCAGTCTTCGAACATGCTAAATATACGGTGATATTAATACATCATATATATAATTATTAATTATGTATGATAAAGTATATTTAGCATTTACTAACGATTCAATAAATTCTCGGAAATTCATCCATCCATTTCCCTTTGTTCCTAAGTCCACTACTATACGCTCCTGCTCATTCACTCATAAAAATATTGTAAGATTGCTAAATTAATACTTGACCTTAAACTCAAACATCTTAGTGATTGTCAACCTTTTGACCTTAGTCTAACAAAACAATGAAAAGTTAAATACTACAATATTACTAGTTTTTATCATATGTTATTAATAACAATACACGTGTTATTTTGAGTTAAGAAAATTATTGAATTTAGCTAACATTTTAAGCAATATAACAATAATCATAACGAAACTGTATTTCGTATTGCAGCACCAAACATGACGCTCGAACAGCCAGCTGGTGAGATGTGGAAGAAGATCAGAGAGGAGCTGAATGAGAACCCTGAAAACAATCAGAAGGATCTGGAACATATCAAGGAGTGGCTCAAGAAGGAGCCCCATCTACCTGATGAATTCGGTAAGGAAGAATCCTTTAGTTACTACTATTCATTGAGACAGACTGCCGAAGAATTAGTTAACAAGATCAATGGATTAAGGAGTTGTAATCAAGAAGGAAGCTCATCTCGTCACCACTGGAGAGTATAAAGGTTAAAGGAAAACATTGACTTCAGAAGTTTAGAAGTAAGAAAGACGTCCACTTAGTAAATTTAATACTAACGTCTCTAAAGAAAACACTTAATACTCTAAATCTAGTCTCTATCGGGAGGAATAACTCTTACGTTTCAAATGTTATAATTAAGGCACATATAGCCTATCAAACCTATCGATCATTAATTATCCAATATCCCCTAGGTGGGGCAGAGGGCGTCCACAAACCTATCGATAGTAGCTTAAAATTTTCCATTTAATTTTTAATATATATTCCAAGTTGTGGTTTAAATATATTGCTTAATTCTATAGATGACCAACGTTTGATGACCTTCCTGCGCGGTTGCAAGTTCTCCCTAGAGAAGACCAAGCGCAAGTTGGACATGTACTTCACCATGAGGACAGCTGTCCCAGAATTCTTCACCAACCGTGATGTCCAGTGCCCTGAACTACAGGAGATTCTAAAGATTATGTGAGTTCTATGTGTTCTGAATTACGAAAAATTTATACATGCAAGGTTATTCTTCGTTCATACTGGGTTTGTTCTACAGTTTGAGAAAAGACCATGTACGGGTGTTCGGTCGTACTATTTCAATATTCTCTGATCTGCACCAAGATAGATCATTGACCACATATAAAGGATAATAACTTTTAAAAAATAATCATAGAAAACAATTTTATATTGGCAGTTTGGCAAGAACATTGTGTATGGATTTAGACTGCATTGTTAGCTTTGTTCGTTGTTTAAGTACTCAATTGTATTCATACATACATAGAATAAAAAATAGTTATTTAAATGTAATAAAAAAAGAAAGAAATACACTTACAAGAAAATAAATGAAGAAAAAGAGATTTCGTGGGATAATAATTTGTGACGTCTTTTAAAAATATTAACTGGTACGAAACTGTTTTTTTACTAAATAATGATTTTATTTAATAATTAAAATAATGTTTTCAGTCAAATGCCCCCATTGCCAGGGCTAACACCAGACGGACGTAGAGTAGTTTTAATGAGAGGTATGTAAAGCTTAGTCCCTTACATTTATATTCAAACGTAGCCGTTTCGGTTTAGGTATCCAGAAGTACAGACTAACCGACTCAACCTCGAACCCTTCATATATAAATCGTTAGTTTACTTTTTATCCCTAACTGTGTCTAGCGGTATTAACCGCGTTAAAAACAATCCCTTTTTTATTATATTTGAAACGTTGTTATGCTATTTGAGCAGTAAATATAACTTAAGAAGTGTAGAGCTTATAACACTATAATCAATACCAATCAAATTTCAGGTGTCGATAAAGATGCTCAAACACCTAACGTAGCAGATGCCTTCAAGCTAGCTCTCATGATGGGTGATGTGAGACTCAAAGAGGAGACTGAAGGAGTAGCGGGGGATATCTACGTGCTTGACGCGTCAGTGGCGACACCGACACACTTCGCGAAGTTCACACCCACTTTAGTCAAGAAGTTCTTAGTGTGTGTGCAGGTGAGAAGTGTTTAGAATGTTATTCAATACTAGCTGTGCCAGCGACTTCGCCCGCGTAGAAAACTGACTTTGGGCAGCTTTGAAAATGACTAACCCGCGCCAACAAACGTTCAGCAATTTCAACGTGATTCTTTAAATTGCCATAACTTTTTTATTTATCTACCGATTGACATGAATTAAACACTAAATGTTAAGTGAAGCTTACCACAATATATAAATGAATAGCCCATCTAGATAGGATAAGCTGTTTCTGAGATTAGCGTGCACAAACAAACAGACAAAAATTCCAAAAACCATTGTTTTGGGTTCCATTGCGTTAATAAAGGTCTCCTATAATATTTTTTCTCATATATATCTTCCATGTACAGACAGCGACTCGTTACGTTTTTATTATATGTATAGATAAGAAGGAAGGAAGAGGACGGGTAAAGGAGTGCAGAGTGAGGGATTTTATATGGTTTTAAATGTCATAAGCCGCACATTCCATACCAATATAATGCAATAAAAAATTTATGAATGATAACCCAATTACGTACTTAATAAAAGCAATACCTAATTGTTTATATATGCTTTCCTATATTATGTCAACAGATTTCAGCTCAGTATTTTAAGCGTTACGATCGAACATGCAAAGAAATGTGTTCTTTGCATGTTCTTATTTTCAAAATTATCTTACGATTGGTAGCACTGTTATCGAGTTAAAATTAAGTACTGAGTTTTGTAACTGCGTCTGTTTATATATCAATAGGACCTTTCAACGTCTTAAACATAACACCAAATTTATTAAAGATCATCTCTATCACTAGATGGAAAATTCTAAGAAATGGCATTTTTAATGGAGATTCTTAAAAGATGGAAACAGCAGATGAAGTACATAACATTACTGCTCTACGAAATTATAAAAGACTATTTACTGCTTTCTGCGCGAAGGGTTCGATTCCCACACAGGAAAAATATATATTTTGTAATTTACATTTGTATTTTTCTGGGGTCTGGGTGTTGCTATGTATTGTATGTATGTATTAACAAAAGAAAAGTATGTATATGTAATTTATTCCGTTATCTAGTTGCCATAACACAAGCTTCTGCTTAGCTTGGAACTAGATGGCGCTGTGTATGAAATCCTGTGTCCTGAAAATATTTATTTATATATTTATTTATTAATTTTGACTTTCAGGAAGCCTACCCAGTTAAACTGAAACAAGTACATATCATCAACGTGTCCCCATTGGTGGACAAGATCGTTAACTTTGTGAAACCGTTCCTCAAGGAAAAGATAAGAGAAAGGGTAAGATAATAATGATAGTATTTTTTTATTCAATAACAACATTCTAGACTAAAACTTAAAACTACGATAGCTCCTTGTCCCTACACTAGGAGACTCTGTGTTGTGTGTGACTAATCTCTAGATGTTTTTATTTTTTCAAAGAAAAGTATTTAAGTATAAGTAGTAAGTATTTAAGTATATTTTAAGTATTCTAGTTACCACAACAAGCTCTGTTTCACGTGGGACTAGATGGCGCTGTGTATAAGTGTCGTAAAAATAATTGTTTATTTAAATTATCCTTCTTGGAATTCATTTTTATGGACAACTGAATGACAAACAATCTTTGTTTTTTGCTTTAATGAAAAAATAAATTTCTAATTTAATTAACTCATAATTACTATACAGTCTTTTGTTTTGCTTTGAGTAAAGCTGTTTATATTTTAAGTACAGTCAACAACGATAGTTGATGAAACATTATTTTTCCTAGAAATACCAATGCTAGGTTCTATAGGAAATTCTATTAAACTTGTTAAGGCTATTTTCTTTTCGCGTCATCATACTCAGTTTTCAAAATGTGTTTTCATCTTTTGTAGAAACTTTGAGAAACACTTTTTTAAATTTGTTTTCAAACAACGTTATATGCAAATAATTATTTATTTTCTTTTTTTTCAGATCTTCATTCACGGTGACGCAAGCGATTTGTACAAACATATTCCCCAAGAGATGATGCCGACGGAATTCGGGGGCAAAGCTGGACCCATGGACGACTTACACAGTAAGTTCTTGTTATATATTTTGAAACTTATTGGAAATACCTAAAAACTGTCCTATATGTATGTACGTATTT
The DNA here is from genome assembly GCA_026213755.1 of Eurema hecabe. Taxonomy (NCBI): domain Eukaryota; kingdom Metazoa; phylum Arthropoda; class Insecta; order Lepidoptera; family Pieridae; genus Terias; species Terias hecabe. Next base: position 3,106,218 of record JADANM010006423.1, read on the forward strand.
ATTTCCAGTTAACAACCTTTTTTTTAAATTAGCTTTTTTGCTTTTCTTTACTTTTGTTTTGATTTTTCAAAGAAACGAAAGTCTTGCGATCACGTAAAAAAGCAAAACACATACCTACATATCGAATTATTCTTACGAATTGTATACCTTTACAGATGCATGGGTTAAGAAACTAGAAGAATACAAAGAATGGTTCGCTGAACAAGAGAACGTTAAAGCAAATGAGGCGCTTCGGCCGGGCAAACCAACAAACTACGATGAACTCTTTGGCATTGACGGCTCCTTTAGACAGTTAGTCATAGATTAGTTCAAATTATCTGTGGTTAGATTCCAAATTTAAATGTCTTCTTTTTTCGTTTAGTTTGACGCCTTAATGCTATTTTAAACTGTCAGTTTTGACAGACAGGATCACGTTCAGAAATATGTTTAACTTTTTTTTAAAATTGAGAACGTTTAAAAACTGTACATTTTAAATATAGCATCGTTGAACTAAATTCATTTAGGTAATGTCGTTTTATTTTTTAAGTAAACTTTCGTTCAGAAAGTAAAGACTACTGACATTACAATGCAACTGTAACCTTTGAAATGATTTAACCACGAGATAAACCAACTTATTTTAAGAGTCATTGCTTAAAGGCCGTTTTTGTTAAAGAGTAATGATTTTCAACTTAGTAGGCTTTTCAAGTGCTTTTGATACTCATTTTCCGTGTGACACGGTGTACTCATTATTTTAAAGTTTAATTGTGTTATGTATAATAAATAATTTTCTTTTAAACAGCTTTTCACTTGCATTCCCTCGCACACAATTCTTAATACAATAATAAATAAATATTTTTTAATTTCATTTTACTTACTCATAGTTAATTACAAATTAAAACAATATTTTCTTATTAAAAATTAGCTTTATCAAAAATGAACAACATTTACTAAACAAATTACAGTATAAAAAGAACAAAAATTAACTATAGGATTATATTTTACAGTTACACACAAAAACACATTTTACAATAAAATTATAATTACAGAACAATAAATGAGAACAATTCATTAACGTGAATTAAATTATTCTTAAAACTTGTCTTTTTATGTGATGTATTTTTATTTACCTATTAAAACGTTTAAAAACGTAAGTGAACAATCTACAAAAATTGTATCTTCGATTGTAGATCGGTAATTACCGAATGCATGTGTATGCACGATATGATTCTTTGCAGCCTTTTGTATAAAAAACATTCATTCAGTTTTAGATTACACTTAACAACATCAAAGTAATGACTAATATCCCGGGTGATTTGTATTATTTTTTTTTTATAATATGAAGAGGGGAGACGGGTTGGACGCCCTCCTGATGGTAAAAGTATAGCCAGCCCATAGCCAATGCAGTACTACCCGGAACTTTGCTATAAAGCCCAACTCCGGGCAGGGGTGCTCTACACCGACTTTGAGTCATCAGATGTTAAGACTCATTAGCCCAGTAATTTCGCTGGCTACAGTGCCCTTCAGACCGGAGCACAGTGACATTTTGACATCACTATTCAGGCGGTAGAATGTCTGGCACTGTGGGGGTACCCACCCAGTCGGTCTCCTGCGAAAGAGACCTACCCGCGGTTATTATTATTATTAGGAATGCTTTATAAACAAAATAAAAAAATATTTAGATATCACGTCCCAAAACAATAAATATAAAAATAGACGTAAAACCCTAAGTCCCAGAAAAAAACATTGCAACCTACAGTTTGAATTGTCATTTAAGTCATCAATTTAATAGTTACATTGGCCATGGAAGATTCTCAGTGTTAAATGATTCATTACTTATTTTTAATTAACAATTATTATTTTCTAGACAGAGTTTATTACGAAACAAACCTATTTTAGTACTATTTTAAGATATTATTATTAGCTGAAATTATAATTTTATTTCACTTTTTAAATTATTTTTCAAACGAATAATTAGATACTTATAATTATAATATATATATATTTATATCCTATTACTATTATAAAGGCGAAAGTTTGTAAGTATGGATGTATGGATGTTTGTTACTCTTTCACGTAAAAACTACTGAATGGATTTGAATGAAACTTTACCACAATATAGCTTATACATCAGAATAACACATAGGCTACAATTTTTGAGGATTATAAGGGAGGAAAGGGAGGGTCACAGTTTATATGAAAGTCCACGCGAACGGAGTCGCGGGCAATAGCTAGTATATTATATAACTAATAGAAATATTAGGTTCGTTATTCTTCTATGCTTAAAAAGAGAATAAAACAGAATTTGATTTTACGCGGGTGAAAATATTTCCAAAATACAATAGTAGACTATAGTAAAACTAGTTATAAATCCTCTTATTATGACAATCGATAAACCTATTCAACCGATGAAATTATAACAAAAGAATCAGAGCAGAAAATGTGAACGCATACACGTAAGACCGCGTTGCTAAGACAAAAAAAACACAATGATTTCGATTTCTAGTTTATTTCATGTAAAAAGTATAGATAAAAAGCCATTTCTTTTAAATTAAAATATATTACGAAACAAAGAAAAACGATATTCTGTTTTGTGTCTGCCTGCGTGTATCTGTAAATCGCATCCTCCGAACAGATAAACCGATTTTGAATGATTATGAAGCCTGTCGTGGTCACCGCTACAAGTATTTTACATTTTTTCAGCTAAATTAATATTGACTAATAAATTCGAGGACTTGTAGAAATATACACAAAATAATATTACACACACGCACACACACACACACACACACACACACTTATTAATACTCCCTCTAAAGTCTAAACTGACGTATAACTTTCTGTCAGCAGTCAGCACAATATATAATTTTAGTTTCTTTCTTTTTTTTTCTCATTAATTATGTTATGATCTTGTTGTTGCGTCGTGTTGGGGGGAGACCTGGTGTCCTGAAATACAGGCCAAAAGCTTAGTTTAGGCACCGGTCTCCCACAATATGTTACTAAAATTATGAAATTGTGGATATATTATGAATATTTAAAAATTATTATATCTCGTGCAATTCTTTAAACCATTTATTTATCTTACAAAGAAAACCTAAATAAGTAATTTTAAAGGTACACTTACTCATAAAAGCATCATCGAACCACAAGACACAATACCAACGTATTGTCGATCTCGAAGAATGTCCTATTACATTAAGTTAGCCAAAAAGCCTCCATGCAATACTTTTTGTCATTAGGAAAGTCGACAAAGCGACTAATAGCATTCGCGATTAAGAAACCGGTTTCGCAAAAACCCTACAATCTACGATCACAGTCTATGTTTTATTCGACCGAACCCGCCTGAGAATATTTCGTTATACATTACTGATTTGTTAGGAACAAAAAAAACTAATTCATACTAAATTAGGTAATGCAGTCGAGTCAACATTGTATAACATATTTCTTAAGACATTTAACAACTCAGAAGAAACCTTTTGAGTAATTTTTAGAACGGTTGCTTTGAGTTTGAAGCTTCTTTCTTATGTGTTGTTATATAAATTTCAAAAAAAGAGCGTACATTTCCTTTAAGTCCGGCAACTTATTCGTAACAACGCTAGTACTCATGGGTGGCGCTGATCACTTAACATCAGGTAATGCACCTGATCATTTGCCGCTTCTCAAAATAATCTGCACATAGATAAGGCTAGTAGGCTAGTAGGCTAATAGGGTTTTCGGTGTAATAATCTTCTAATAATCTCTGAAGAGATGTGGGATTATTTCACCGGGAGCCAATTACTTATTTTATATTTTGATAAAAAATATACAATTGGTTTCATTATATTATTATCATGTCTTAATTATCGAACAGCCACTGTTATCTATATCTGTTATATTGTTTAATAAAAGTAAATAATACAATTAAATTGTTTCTGGATTTAATGTGAATTTTGTAGCCCGAGTTTTGAAATTTGTATCAAATTTAAGAAAAATTCTAATGGGCTATCAAGCAATTCACAAAAGCATAAAAAATGTATTATTCGCGCACCAACAAGTCTCTTTGTCAATCCCAAATCTAATTTAATTATGTAACATTGTTACTTAGATTACATAAAGTACTGTTACTCTGTTTTGTTGTTTCGTTTTTAATTCAAAAAAATCCGACTGTTTTTTTCCATTCCTTAAGAAGAATGTTTACGAATCTTTAATACACTTATACTATAATGAATATTATATTATAATTTCACATAAAATATACCTACTAGATTTAAGAGTTTTTAATTATTTGTTTTAATATTATACGGGGTTATCTTTTTATATAATTTTATATTGTCTAGTTGTATACCTTATGTAATTATATGTACTCGCGAATAGACTTCAATTTTCTTATTTTATCCTATACTTAGTAGCCAGGAAGAAATGGCTTACAGCCATAAGGCCGCCTTTTACTTGTGTCTTTTCTGTATTTTCCTTTTTCTATATTATGTTATGTTAAAATGTAATAAAGAATTTATAAATAATAACTGTGGACATTTAGCAGCAACATTATCGGTGGGCTTGTGTGTGTGTCATCGAGTATAAGAATGTGCTGTCAACACATACATATATACAGTTTTGGCTTCACTTACGGTGGGCCAACAATTGAGGGATAGTCAGTCTGTGTCGTATACGTCCATGGACAAAACATCATCAAAACCTATTCATCTGTTGCGGAAAACTCGACTATTTTCTTTCCATGACATTACAATGCTTCAATGTCGCAACCTTTGCGAGGCTTTAGCGCCGACTGATCGCAGTTAGTTCACGTTTAACTGCCGTTCAGTGCACATTTGAACCGAGATTAATCGTAAGTTTAACATTTTTAATATTTACTAAATATTACATTAGAAGTCTTAGTCTTACGAAGTTTTTTATCATTTTTATAATCATTTAGTCCAATATAGCTACCATTATTTTTTTTTTATTTATTAAATAGCTGTCTTACGGTTTTACCCGCGTAAATTACGCTTCTTTATTTTTCTCGGATAAACATAATTATAACTTAGATATGTGCTCTCAAATAGATTACTTTATAAATTTATTCATCATTTTGTTACATAAGAAAATAGTAAATTACACTATACTTCGTCAGACTGTTTAACTTGGCGACCTTATTACTTAAGAGTGATCTCTTCCAGGCAATCCCTTTTCCTCAATATTAAATATAAAATTTACAAATAGTAATCGTAAACGGTGATATATTTAATCTGTTCGAACATATTGTATAGAGAACTAACTCTAATCATGCAAAAACAGAATTATTCATTCATAGATACATTAATATGTATATGCGCATATAAAAATATATTACATTCATATAAATTAAATATACATAAGAACAATTTGATAAGTTTTGTGACTAGGTTATATTAATATTAAAATTATAAAAATCAACTCCGTAAATCAAGAAACTACCCCGAACAATATCGATCAAAATTTACTGCTTTATTATATTTATATACACTAATAAAAGAAACTTTTTATCCATTAGATATTCATTTAAATATTTATTAACATAAGAGTAAAACTATACTGTAATTGACAATAAGAACATAATTGTTTTTGTACGAACAATATGTTATTACTTACATAAATCTTATTTAACTATGTTTCATAACAATTATATTATTACAAGAATATAAGTTCGTTTTTAAATAATTTATATTATATGTAGTATGTCTTCCATGGTTTCAATTGGGTAAGATTTTATTCCTCTTTTATACTAAACTAGATGAAGCTCGCGATCTCGTCAAATTTGAGTATCATTTAAAAGTTAATAAAT